>PVHX01007336.1:25345-92234 GCA_004024805.1 Geosciurus inauris | reverse complement strand
AAAAAAAAAAAAAAAGAATACAAACAACAATAAGTGTTGGCGAGGTTGTAGGGGAAAAGGCATGTTCATACATTGCTGGTGGGACTGCAAATTGGTACAACCAATCTGGAAAGCAGTATGGAGATTCCTTAGAAAACTTGGAATGGAACCACCTTTGACCCAGCTATCCCACTCCTCGGTCTATACCCAAAAGACGTAAAAACAGCATACTACAGTGACACAGCTACATCAATGTTTATAGCAGCTCAATTCATAATAGCTAAACTGTGGAACCAACCTAGATGCCCTTCAATAGATGAATGGATAAAGAAATTGTGGTATATATACACAATGGAATATTACTTAGCGATAAAAGAGAATAAAATTATGGCATTTGCAGGTAAATGGATGGAGTTGGAGAATATCATGCTAAGTGAAGTAAGTCAATCCCAAAAAATCACATGTTGAATGTTCTCTCTGATAAGTGGATGCTGATCCATAATGGAGGAGGAGACATGGGAAGAATGGAGGAACTTTGGTCAAAAGGGAGGGAGGGGGAACAGGTATGAGGGCAGTAAAAATGGTGGAATAAGATGGACATCATAGCTTCATGTATGACTGCATATATGATGTGATTCTACATCACATACAACCAGAGAAATGAAAAGTTGTGCTCCATCTGTGTACAATAATCAAAATGCATTCTGCTATCATGTATATCTAAGTAGAATAAATAAATAAATGAAATGAAAAAAGAAAAAAACAATAAAAAAAAATTGGGGGCTGAGGTAGGGATTTAAGGAAGCAAATAGAAAGAGGTTCAGAAAACTAAACAAGTTGACATAAAACCACTATAAAGGGATTGGAAATCACTGGATTCTTCAAACTTATTGTTAGATTAAGGAAAACCAAAAGAGACACCAGATCAAAACTTAAAGGATGGCACAATATGATTTTGGATGTTCACCAAAATGCACACCCTGTTCCTCAACAATAATTAGAATTGTAGCTGTGTGCTGCCCAGGCCAGCACTACATCCCCATGACCCCCTGTAGTGGTGGGTGGTCATTCTGGCAAATGGAAAAGTACTACTTCTGGGCAAGATCAAAATGCCTTACAAGTGTGCCCCTAAACATTCTTCCCTTTTCCTGCTGGCTAACATCTGGACATGGTACCAAAAACAGACAAGGAATATGATAGGGTTGCAAAATTTTTAAAAATGGAAGCAACTTGGATCCTTGAATCACTGTATGGGCAAAGCTTCCTGCCAACCTATAACATCCCTCCACACACATATACCCCGAACTGTTGGGCGACTATTGGAAGCAACCTCTATCTTATCAGAGCCATTGTATTTTGGGTCTCTGTTATTAAAATTTATTCTGATTCCAGCTAATAATGTAGGTGTTGTTCTTTGGCAGTTAAATCACAAAGTACATGAACAGTGGGGTTTTTGTCAACGACCTTATCAATGTTCTGTTGGTAGGAAATCTATTGCAGTATGACTATTCCTGAATATGAGCTCTATGAAAACAGGAATCCTGCCTCCCCTTTACAAACCATTGATACAGAAGAAATGAGCACTTGCCAGGCCCAAAGTGAACGCCAGGTAACGCTCCATAGTGATGATGGCAATGACAACTGTCATCAATCTCTATGAAGGAAGCCTAGATTTCTTTTTCTCCTTTATCTATTTGCAAACTTGGCTGAATTCAGCAAGAAGAAAAGCTGGTGTTAAACTCTGATTCTCTGTGCTGAATTGCCACAGATAACTGATGCTGGACTCAAGTGTAACCTTGTTTTCTGTATTGGTCAGTTTACTGGTACTGTGACAAAATATCTAAGACAATCAAGAGGCAGAAAAATTTACTTTGGCTCAGCTTTCACTGCATGGATTTTTGGCACGACTGCTCTTTGGCCAGTAGTGAGGTGGCACATTGTGGCGGGAAATGTGTGGTAAAGCAAATCTGCTCACCTCATGGTGACCAGGAAGCAAGAGAGAGAAACAGAAAGTTTCCATATCCTAACTCCTCTCACTACACCCAACTCTTACAGGTTCCACCACCCCCTGACAGAACTAAGCTGAGGACCAAGACACTAACATGTAGGCCTTTGGGGAGCATGCCATATCCAAACAAGAACATCCTCTTTTCTCCAGAATGTATCAGCCTCTTTTTGTTGGCATTTCACCAGTGGCAACATCTTTCACCAAACAAGCGAATGTCCTTCTATGAAGCTCTCAAAGGAGTATTAGTGTTGTCTTGTAACAATCTGTGTTCTCTGGTTGGATTGAATCTCTTCCTTCTGGGAAGGCTGATGCTATAATAGTAGCTAAAAGTTATTAGAAAATGTGTTTTCTTTATGGGTCATTTTTGGAGAAATTGCTACTTATAGAGGCACTCATTTCATTGAACTAGTTTTAAAAGTTAAATCAGGTATTACAAATGTAAGACCATTATCATTTCCCCTTTAATCCCTAGTTTTCTGTGAAGCTTGAAAGGATGAATTAAAGTTTAAAAAAAAAAAAAAAACCAAATTGACAAAGCTAACTAATTTAGCTGGATTGCCTTGAGTGAAGGTTACTATTGGCCAGGATGGCAATCAGATTCACTCCCACTACAGGACACAAATTAACCCTATTATGAAATAGTTTCTGGAAGACCTATGCCCCTAATAATAGAACCTCATGTATGTTATGCTCTTACAAACTGGCATGATACAATTCTGCAACACTTTAGTGCACTAGGCCCAAGTATATATTCACCAGGTTAAAAATAAAACCCTTTCATGACCCACCTCCTAATGACAACCAGACCCTTCATAATCCAGAACCTAAGTACTAGGTGTTCTGCAAATAGCAGAGAAAGGGTGCCCTTGAACCTTCTTGAAAGGGAGCACACCAAGTCTTTCTCATCATCAACACTGCAGCAAAATATCAAGGCCTTAAGGTTTGGGTCCACATGTCTCAACCCAAAAGAGCCCCTTCAGATTCGGACATTACACCTGTTAGATCTCAATGTAAAACTGTCCAGAAGCAGATGACATTCTGGATATGGATATCTTGCCCCAGATCACAAATCAAGACTTCTTTTCTCATCATTGTGAAACCTTTATCTCTGTTCCCTCTTTCCCTGTGTCTGCTCTCTGTTTATGCAGGGCAAGATATGGCTATGATTAGAATTTCGCATCAATAGCTTCTGCAGAAAACCTCCTCAAATGCTGAATGTGAAGCCCAAATCCCTACATGACCTTAAGAGATCTAATTCACTCTGTAACAAATATCACTGACACTCAAAGTGTGACTATTCAGAGCGCACATTTGGCCCTTTTATAGATTAGGCTTTTAGAACCATATATTCAATTCCTGTTATAAGTCTAACAGTAGGCAAAACCTGTAGTGAGGGTTTCACATTAAATATGCCAGAAACTGAATAAGAAAACCAAAGAGAAAGATAATTTGACAGTTTTTGAACAAATTCATAAACCTAATCCCCTAATTATCAATTGCCCCCAACTATGCAAAGATCCAATAATGAAGGCCTGGATAAATATTACTGGTGTTTCCCTACTGATGATTCTTACACACAGGTATTCCACACACAATCTTTGTGCCCCTGAAAGAGATGTTTTTATCTGGGGAGGATTTAATGAACAATCATATGTATGAGTGACTCCTTGTCTCAATAGGTGGAAAATAAAAGAACAGTGTGGATTAACAGTACCACTGTCATTCCACAGCCAATTGAAACTGATTGTCTACATCTCTTCATTTGTACTATATGATAATTTGTCTGAAGGCATGAATCTTTCTAAATGGGCATCTTTTGATAGAAAGCACCTTTCCTGGCCTGGCATAAATTTAAATAAAGCAATGATTAGAAATCTCTCAAACATTAGCTACTATAACAGACTCCACTGCAAAGGCTGTAGTTACATAACAAACTTCTTTATACTCCTTTGCTAAAGTTGTTTTAGATGACAGGATTTCTTTGGACAATCTGTTGGCTGAATGGGATGTGTGTGTGTGTGTGTGTGTGAGAAAGAGAGAGAGAGAACAGATCTGACTGCCTTTAGAAATACAGATCTGGTGTTGCAGAAATTCAGATACAAGAAATCAACAAAAAGGAAAACAATTAGATTCCACTTCATTTTTGGTTTATTTAATTACAACCAATTATTAATTATTATTAATAATCGGTTTGGTTCACAAGGACTTGGCTGAGGATCTCCTTGGCTGAGGAGCATATCACATCTCTTGGTATCATTCTCATGATAGTCCTCAGAATAGTTTCCCTGGGGCACTCTATTCTTTCAGGAATCTTAAGTGCTCATCTGCAGCCATCTGCTGTGTGTGAGATGTTCTCATCCCCTGTTATAGTTTGAATCTGGAATGTCCTACAACGGCTTGTGTGTTGAAGATTTGGTCCCTAGCGCAGCAGGTTTCAGAAATGGGCTTTGAAAGGTGATTGGATGATAAAGGCTCTAACTTCATCAATGAATAAATCTATCGTTGAGTGGACGTGGGAGGTGGTGGAAACTGCAGGAGGTAGGGTATATTTGCAGGGAGCAGCCTTGCCTCTTGCTTCTGCCCCTCTCTCTCTACTTCCCTGTCATGAGGTGAGCAGCTGTGTTCCACCATACTCTCTCCACCATGTCATCCTCAGAGGAAGAGGATAACTAAGAGTAATGATTGTCACTTTCAGTCAAGAAACAATTCTCAATGTCATCAAACTTGTATCCTGATTTTCTATACCACATCCTTCCTCCATGACGTTTCTGCCCCACCATAGGCTTAAAACAATGAAGTCATCTGCCCTTAAACTAAAACCTCTGAAACCATAAGCTGAAATAATTCTGTCCTCCTCTAACTTGATTTTCTTGAATATTTTGTCACAGTGACAAAAAGCTAACACACCCTTGCTTGAATGACCGAAAGACAGACGAATGAACAAAATGAACAACAAAAAGAACCACTCAGCCTGATGTCATGACTTATGCATTCTATATTGAGGCCAACTAAGTCTACTATAATGGTGACAGAGTGTGGCATTGATAGCCAAAGTTTTGTTAACGATTCAAGATTGAGAGACTCACAAAAAGAGGGGAACTGTTAAAGCAAATAAGTCCATTAGTAAGAGGTTGTCTTTCAACCAGTGCTCTTCTGTAACTAAAGCAGACATAATTGGGAAATATTTATTGCAAATTGCTTTTTAAAAAGAGCTTTAGTCAACCAGAAACAGCCAGCTAATTAATTGGTTATATAACCAGGGACCTCCCATCTGGCATATCTAAATAAGGCAAATGCCTTATCATACCACACCCAAAATAGGCAAACATCTAGCTGTGGCCATTTAGGTAATTTCTCTACTTTGCATCTAATCTATATTGAGCCCTTAAAAGCTTGCTACCCATACTGTGGAGCAGAGTTCTCTGATTTTTTTTTTTTGTGGGGGGTGGGTTTTGGGTATTGTTTTTTTGGGGGTCCAGTTCATAAATTGGTCTTTGTTCAGTTTAACTCTGTTTAACAGTTTAGCTCTGTTAAATTTAATTTGTCTAAAGTTTTTTAACAGTATGTATTTATTTTTGTTATAGTACAACATATATTTTAAATAGACAAAAATTGGTATAATTCATGATATTTAAGATAAATTGTCTTTAAATGGTAGCTTCCTTCTCTATACTTTGAAGCCTACAAGACATATCTAGAAAAATTACTACTGTGAAAAATACTGAACCAAATCAAAGTAAGAGAGCATCTATGGTTTTTCTTTTGATTTATAGCTATGATACTCTATCCTTCAGGTATCTGAATTTCGTATTTTCTTTAGACATCACTAGGCACCAAAGCTCTTGTAGGACAACTCTGATTCTACGTGAATTCTGTCATTTTGTTAACACTGATATGGTTCTTGGGTCAACCGCTCTATTACAACTATTAACTCCATTCATATAAATTTTGGTTACAAATCTTACAAAAGAAGGGCTTCTGGGCATTTCAGTCTATAGTCTATGTTAATGCTATATACTTGGTTTTCATCAATTGTTGTTCGAGACCTAATAATTATCCCTGTTGTTTGTTATGTCTTCGTCATCTTCCAGACTTCAGCTGTGCCATTACTCATTTTTTTCTTGTCTTCTTTGAGTTCTTCTAGCAGTCAGGAATTGAAAGGGATATTTACCCCTGAGTCTATGATGGATGCCATATAGATGGTATTTTAACAGTGAAGGTGGGTAAGATCACCAAGGGAATGAGTGTTCCTATAGTTGAAAAGAAATTCAAGGACTCTTGCCTTTTTCCTCCTTCTCCAGTTCCCCACGGGTAGAAAAAAGTCATAGACAGATAGGTGGCAAAGCTGGTTCTTCAGAAATTCAATACTGCTTTAAGATGAGCATATACGAGTCCACGCTAAAAAAGAGAGAGAGAGAGAACTTAGAAGACAATCCAGCAACTAAATGACAAAAGCTATGGGGAAAAAATGCAGCTAATCCTCAAATGACTGTAGCTCAAACGGCCACAGGGCTCCATTGCCTGTGGCTGTGGTTGGGGTTTATATTTTGTTCTGTGGCATTCTCATTTTGGAAGAATGAGAAAAATAACTGAAAAACAAACTTATATCAGGATATTAGGACAAAAAGTATCTTCCATCCTCTATCCTTCAATTTACCCCATTCTTTATCACTGTCCTAGGAACTGATGAGAAGAATTAACCTGAGGGGCTACAAGGTCCCGGCAAAGCTAATCAAGATCCAGTTTCATCCTTTGAATTATGCTTTAGAAGGCAGGTAGAGATACAGATATTTCAAATATAGATAATTAGACTGACATTAACAGGCATTTTCTAGTGAACCCACAGTTAACCAGGAAATTAACCACAACTCACTCCCTCAAATCCTGAGTACTAACAAGTCACTATTGTTGAACTCCTGGAGCAGAAGTTTTCAAGTTGGTATATGTCCATAGGCACACACATATACACATAAGGCTAGCATTAATAGACACTGTTATTGGTTTTCCAAGTGTTTTTGCATGTGTTTTAATAATTATTATGATTTACTACACATATATAATTATACACATACACACTCAAATCAAGGTTCACATAACAGACACTATTGTTGAACCACTGGGAACAGGACTTTGCAAGTTATAAGAACATGAGCCACATTAAACAAGACACTACTCAGTCCTTAGTGGATTTGGTTTTGGGTCTTAAACATTTTTTGTGCCCTTGGTCATGTCCACAGGTGATACAACTCCTCAGATGTCAGCCCCAGGCAGTCAGGCTTGCTACAGCCAAGATGACCTTGGCCCTGACAGATGGAAGAACAGTCCCACTTGGAACAAGGTATCAACAAGGCTGTTAGCAAATGACTGCTTTATTAACTCCTGACAGAAATTATACTCAAGATAGTTCTTTAGATGCAAGGTAAATTGGCAGTGGGAATCTTGCCAAGGGTGGGGATCCATTACCGACTCCCCTGGAGTGGCCCCAAAGAGTCCCCATCTGATTGGTTAGGCAGGCTGCTTTGTGGAGCCAATCAGAATATTGAAGGGGCCAATTAAACAATTTTATCCAAACTGGCCACCCCGTGACTTCAGTAATGAAGACTGAAGTGAAGATTGAATGCACTCTTATAACATTTCTTGACTTCTCCAACTGCCAGGCTACCCTCTTGTTTACTTTCCTTAAAACTCAATACATATAATAACCTCAAAATCATTGTGGAAAAAAATAGAGCATTAAGATGCTTGTCTTTCAGCGACAGGTGTAGGATTACTCTGACCATGTTCTTTTGTCATGTCTCTTGGCCCCTCAGATACTTCACAGCAGTTTTTAATTTTTTCCCCTGGAACAAGAGAGTTGAGTTTTTGAAAGTCACTTTCAGCTAAGGCTCTTTTTTTTTTTTTTTTTAAACATTCTGTGCTATGTGGTACTGCCAGCCTGAGATTGACTTACCAAATAAAAGGACATTAGAAATCCAGAGAGTCAGATCAATCTTTAATGAAAAACTAACAAACATTAAAATGCCTGCACTAAGTAGCTAGGGGTGGAGGGCAACTCCAGCTAATTGGCACCCACCGGCTCTCACTTGCTGCCAAGTTCCAAGGAACTGGCTCTCCACCCAGCTCCACCAAATTAGGCCAGTTCTCCACAGGGCTGGTGTTACTAAGTTGCTAATTAGGGTGATGTGGGCTGCAGAGCACCCGTACCCAAACAGAGCGGCTTCTCCACACAGATATTTGCCTGAAACTCAAAAAAGTTTAAATACCTGCTAATATTCATGCTACCATTTTGTAACTTGCATTGATCAGCGGTGACGAAACTGCTAAATAGCTTCTGTTCTCACTATATGGTGCAATATCACCTCCCTCACAACTGGGGGACTGGAAAGGATGAAGATCTATTTGGAGTAAGAAATATATTTATATTGGTGGAGCAATATGCAATTATTTATGAAATCTGGTTTTTTAAAGGATAAAATAGACTGACTCTCTTTGTAAACTTCAGATTCTCAGTAGTTTTCTGACCAAAGAGTGTCTAGAACAATTTTCTTTCCCCTAGCTGCACATTAGAATCACCTGGAGTGGGGAGCTGGTACTCTGCACAGGTGAGTCACTCAGGAACTCTAGAGACCGACACTGGTAATCCTTTTCTCACTGCTTCAAATCTCCCTTATTGATGATAATATGCAAAGCTTGGTTGAGAATTTCTGTTCCATAGGAATAAAGTTGGTCATTTTAAACAATTTTTACAAACACATGAAGGGAGGAAAAGCTTTGTATAGGACTCTGAAAAACCTGGTTTTTATTATCCCTTGTTTAGCCTCATGGCCTGGAATACATTCTTTAATGGAGTAATTTTTATCTGCAAAACGAATATTTTTCTCAGAGACGTTGAGAAACTGGGTAGGTGGGTTGTATCAGTTTGCAAGGGCTATCATAACAAAGTACCACATACTGGGTGTTTAAACAACAGACATTTATTTTCCTCATGATTCTAAAGGCTAGAAAGTCTGAGATCAAGGTGTTTTCTTTTTCTTTTTTCTTTTCTTTTTTTGGGGGGGAGGGTGGAGGAAAGTACCAGGAATTGAACTCGGGGGCACTCAACCACTGAGCCACATCCCCAGCCCTATTTTGTAATTTTTTCATCTACTCCCTGACTTTATTCATTCATAAACTGATGTATTTTTTCTAATTAGTTATACATGACAGCAAAATGCATTCAGTTTCATTGTACACAAATGGAGCACAATTTTTCATTTCTCTGGTTGTACACAATGTAGAGTTGCACCATTTGTGCAATCATACATGTACCTAAGTAATGATGTCTGTCTCTTTCCACCATCTCACCTACCACTGTGCCCCCTACCCTTTGCCCAATCCAAAGTTCTTCCATTCTTCCAATGCCCTCTCCCCCCACTATGGATTAGCATCCACTTATAGAGAGAACATTTGGCATTTGATTTGGGGGGATTGTTTTATTTTGCTCAGCATGATATTCTCCAACTCCATCCATTTACCTACAAATGCCATAATTTTATACTCTTTTATTCCTGAGTAATATTCCATTGTGTATATATACCACAGTTTCTTTATCCATTCATCTATTGAAGGGCATCTAGGTTGGTTCCACAGTTTAGCTATTGTGAATTGAGCTGTTATAAACATCAAGGTGGCTGTGTCACTCTATTATGCTGATTTTAAGTCCTTTGGGTATAGACCAAGGAGTGGTATAGCTGGGTCAAATAGTGGTTCTATTCCAGGTTTTCATTTAGACACAAGGTCTCACTGAGTTGCTTAGCACCTTGCTGTTGCTGAGGCTGGCTTTGATCTTGAGATCTTCCTGCCTCAGCTTCCAGAGCCTCTGAAATTTCAGGCGTGCACCACCACACCCAGCTTCAAGATGTTTTTGAAGTTATCTCTTCTGAAGTCTCACTCTTTGGCTTGCAGATGGTGGTTTTCCCCTTGTGTCCTCTTTCTGACTCCATGCCCTAATGTCCTTTTCTCATACAGACACCTGTCATGTTTGGATTGGGATACATACATATGACCTCATTTTACATTAATTACCTCTTTTAAAGGCCCAGTCTCAAAGATCATTCTGAGGTACAGGGGGTTAGGATGCCAACATAGAAATGGGAGAACTGATACATGAAATCAAAATTCAACCCATAACAGGCATTGTGAAGTCATAGTTGATTTTTTTCCTTTATGGTGGTGGAAGAAGGTGGGAATTCCACCTTAAAGCGAATTTATTTTTAAAAAAATAGAAGAATAAACTCAAAAGTTGCCCAGGCATGTGTGATATAAAGATCTTGAATCACAGCCCATCATGATGGGAGACGGTGCCAGAGGAAGGAAGTCTTAGGACCCACTGAAGCTCCAGAGCTGGGGTATTCCAGGAGATGCCTTGTAAAGATGTAACCGATCACCTACTCATTTGAACTTTCAATTGCTTCCATTGTTCAGAAGGCCCCAGACAGCCCAGGGTGCTCTCAGAGCATGGTGTAATAGCCTCTCTCTTCCCAATAGTTCTCTCCTTTCTTGGCTCATAAAACTTACATTAATTTAAAAGGTAAGGCAGTGTGTGCAATATGTAAAGTTAAGGTACTCTTAAGTGCCTGATACCTGCTAAAATATTAAAAAGGAATGTTTCACCTTAATAATCCATTTTTTGCATATATAATTCCTGGGAAATATAACCTCCATGGGCCTGAACTTATGTCTCACTTTAGCTTTTATAAAATTGAATATTTCCAGAGAGGGGAAGATGAAGAAGAACATGGACGCAAATCAGAGAGGGAAATTGCAAAGTCAATGTGAGGATATGTGTGTGTGTGACTGTGTGTGTAGTATTTGTTTATGTGTGATGTGTGTGTGTGTGTGTGTGTGAGAGAGAGAAAGAGAGAGAGAGAGAGAGAGAGAGAGAATATAAATCTGTATAGGGATGCATGGACAAGGGGGTGTAAAATGAAAAGAAGTCAGATATAGGCTGTAGCACTGTCACAGAGAATACTATCTACCTTGGTTGTGGATTTAAAAGGCCTATCTAGAAAAAAATTGATATTATGAGCCTAAGTTTGTGTAAATGTATCTGCCAGCCCCTTGACTTCACCCGCAACAAGGGCAAAGGTAATTATCTCTGGAGATTCTGTGCCTTTCCGTCCGCAGATGGTTTCTGAGAACTTAATATGTGCACAGCTCTGTGCCAAGAACTGTGGGCAACATAAAAAGGTACAAGATATACTTCTCCCAATGGACTTGGAACTTAGTGAGCAGCCAATGCATACTGTCAGAGACAAGCAAAGCTGGACACCAGTTAAGTGGTAAGACCGATACACTATTGCAATAAGGAAAAGATGCCAGCATCAACTGAACTCATCTTGATCCAGAGATGACCAAGTGGTGTAAGGGAGAATGAGGAGATAAGAATGAGGAGAAGGGGAAACTCAGTAGGGTTAGGGAAATGAGAATGTATAAAAAGTGGGAAACAGAGGTTGGTTCATGTAAAACTCATCTGGGTTTGCTCATTAGAACTGATTCAAGTTAGATTTCCATCCTCCCATAGGAACTGGGAAATGGGTCCAATTTTCATTATTGGGTGAAACCAACAGTGAATTCTTTTGGCAACTTTGAGCTTTCTCAGGAAAGCATTTTAAAGGCATCTAGGGTCATCCTAGGGATGAGGCCTTGAGCTGTTAGAAATTATGTTAGCATCTGCTAAAGTGTTTATGGCCAAGGTTGAGGCCTAGACAAGAACAAGACTTGGAAGAAATCTGGCTAGAAGTTGTTCAAGGAGAGGGTCCTTGTTATTACACATGTTCAAAGACAGACAACACCATGGAAAAGGGTAGTATAAGTTTATAGTATATAAATGCCCACACAGTTGAGTCCTAAAGGAAAAACTACTCAACCCCTTTAGAACTAAGGTTCTAGTAAGAGATGTGGGTTCAGAGCCACCCCTGTAGCCTGGGTTCAGAGTGAGTAACATGGAGATGAGGAACTTTAAGCAGAGGAGGATTAGGGCAGTTCTCATGATGAATCAGGCCCAGGCATTTCTGTTTGTTGGGTTTACACTGGTTTGTTTTTTCTTGTACTTATCAGATCTGGGATTCAGGAGGAAAGTCACTGAACACATTTATAATAAAGTGCAAGTCGATTTCAGTGTATCTCTTGGTTTCTAACAGGTCTTTCTTTCAGTCCCATCCCCACTCCAAACCGACAGGCAAACAAACACATGACTTCACGAGCAGCTCACACTGCCATCACTGTCTCCGGGAAACTGGATCTTGGCGGGGTGCGTGGCAATTTAAAAGGGGTCAGTTTGGTCCTCAATAAAAACGGGTCATTACAGAACATGTGAGACCTGACCCTCCTTCAGGAACCTGCCCAGCGTGGCTAAAACTGGCCTGCTGAATTAGCAACTGCGAGGAGAGAAAACACCACGGGCTGAGGGACTTAGAAAAGTCTTTTCTTGCTCTACAAGGAAACCAGGCCAAAAACAGCAACCAGAGTAGACTTGAGTTTATAAAAGCTATCTAGATTCTACCTCAGGAATGTGAAAGAAACTCGGGTCTTTCTTAAGCCATATCATTTTATCCAATTTGCTTTTTAAAAAAATATGAATCCACCCTTGTGTTTGAGTCACTCTCCCTTCTCTACGATGTTTTAAAATAATTCTAAAATAATATTAAAAGAAAGGACAAGAATATGGGATGCTGCTACGGTTTGGATATGCCTGAGATGAGTCCCTCAAGGGCTCAGATGTTGGAGACTTCGTTCCCAATTGGTGATGTTTTAAAAGATGCTGGGACCCCCTAAGGGGTGTGGCTAGTGAGAGCACTTTGGGTCTTCAGAGGTACTTCCTACAAAAGGGAGAAAAGTGGTTCTTGGTGACCCTAAGGTTAGTTCTCACATGAAGAGTTGTTAGGAAAGCCTGAGCCTGACCCCTGAACCACTGGCAGGTCATGTGAGCTCTATCTCTCACACACTTCTGTCATGATGCTATCCGACATGAGGTTCTCACAAGAGCCTGCACCACGCTTGGACTCTTAGTCTCCAAACTTATAAGCTGAATAAACCTCTTTTCTTTGCAAATCACCTAGCCTCAGGTACTCTATTATAGTAATGGAAAACTGACTAGTATAGATACCACACAAGGTGACAGTTTTTAAACAAAGAAGTCTTTCTTCCCCTCACTCTTCCATCCCAGGCTTCTATACACAGGAGCATATTAGTGACCTACTCTTTGGACTTTGAAATGTGTGAACAGATATGGCCTGATTTGCCTTTATCACCAGGGCATCTGGGTGTCTCTTCATTCAGCTGCTAGGCCCATAAGCCATTGTGCAACCTCTTCTCATGTGGACTTTGTGCTGTTGCCACGCTGTCTTTTCTTTTAGTAGTTGGGAAAATGCATCCTTAAAAATGGTTAAATCTGCTATTGTAAATAAACTGAAATAATTGCATGACTTTTGGCTAGTGCTAACTAGTTTTCCTTGTTCATAACTCTACTGAGGGGGTAGCCAAGGTGAGTTATAGACAAACTTGGACTATGAGTGAGACCTGGCCCTCAATTCTGTCCTGTGTTCCTATTCTTTGAACTCTACCTGCTGGAAAATGCATCCTGTTAGGTGCAGCATCCAGGACCCTAATCTCTCATTTTTAGAAATTTTGCCTTCACCTATTTTTCCTGGCAATAAAATTATCACACACACACACACACACACACACACACACACACCATGCCCTCCTACTTTCTACAGGATATGCTTCTCTCTGGCTTTTCAGTCAGGAAGGCCAGTGGACACAGATGACCTATGAACCAGCTAGACAACTCCAGTGTGTGGCTTTGATGGCATCCATGCGCAGGGATACACACATGGGGTACTGGAGCCATTCTTACTGCCTCTTGTTACCTTGGGAGACATAGACTCACTGTTATCTTGGGAGATTCCAAGGAGAGCTGAAACCCTGGAATTTTATGCGAGATGTTCTGATTTTCCAAGGTTGATTTAATTCTTTAAAAAGTTATGAAAGCAAAACAAAATATGTCAGAAGCCAATCTTCAGCCTTCATGCTGCCAGTGTGAAACCTCTGTCGTACCCATAGGTCTCATCTTGTCTGCGACAATACTCTTGTTTGCATAGAAATTTACAGTTAATGGAAACACACGAACCATTGGGTGTGAATGTTCACCTGGTTGCCTTCATATTTTAGAAATTCAACACACAGGAGTGGATACTGGAAGTTAATTGCAATAAATGGGGATTGGATTTTCATTCTGTTTGTGCATGCTCATTAACACACTGGGCACATAAATGGTGAAGGTCTACCTGCCTGGGGCTGACTCCAGCCACCACCCAGTGAAAGGACCTAAGATATATATGTATAGTTGTCCCTGTTTATCCATGATGAATTGGTTCCAGGATCCCCTGCAGATACCCTAAACCTCAGATACTCAAGTCCCTTATATGGACATATTTCCACATAACCTACACATACCCTCCCATACATATTAAATTATTTCTAGATTACCTATAACACTTAATATAATGTAAATGCTGTGGTATGTAAATAGTTGTTATATTGTTTTAAGGAATAATGACAGAAAAGAGTACTGTTCAATTTGAATGTCTATCACTTCCTAGGCAACTTTTCTTCTCTCCTGCCACCTTTCACAGGTACTTGTTCAGTACAGACGCGACCAAAATAGGCTTGACTATACAGCACATGAACTAGAACGAGATGTGAGATGAATGATACTCCAACAAGTGCTGGGGAGAGACTAAGGGTGTATGAGATGGAAGGAGGCAGCCGAAAGGAATGCCTACACATCTCTTCATCTGCATAGATTAGCACAGTGCTTGACAAACAGCATGTTCAGATTTTGCTTTGAGAACTTTCTAGAACTTTTTTTCTGAATATTTTTGATCCATAGTTGGTTGAATCCATGGTAGTGAAACCTGTAAATTCAGAAGGCTGACTGTACTGCTTCTTCAAAACAAAGCCAAGGATACTGTTAAGCACAAAATAATCTTGAAAAATTTTGCCTCTGCATTTGCATGAAATGATAATTGAGGACTAGAAATTACAAAACTGGCAAAACCCCAGCAAAAGACTCTGACATTTGGCAAAGGTTTTACTAATGCTAAGAGAAGGGTCTTGGTGCAGAAAAGCAGGGAGGAGAGCACAGGACAGAGCATGTATCTCTCCGCCTTTTCCCACTCTGCCAGGAAAGGATGAATGGGCTTAGCCAAGGCAGTACCAGGCTAGACTGGAGCAGCTTAGACTTTCCAGATGGGACAGATTCAGGGTAAAGCTGCAGTATGTGCTATGTGGATAAAATCTCATTCAACCCAAACAACAGAGGTAACATAATACCTGGGAATTTTAGGAAAATTGCTGTTCAGTTTGTCCTCTCTCTCTCTAGGTACTTTTTTTTTCTCCTGCTACCTTTCACACTTAATATCAAACAGCTCTCCTGCCCACTTAATATCAAACTGCTCTCTGGCTGCCCAATACTACCTTCCCCTCCTGCCTTCATCCACATACCAACACCAAAAAATTTCCACTGCCTCTGGGCCTAACTCAACTTACTCTAATTATCCAATTACAATAGAGGGTAGCTAGGGGTCACTTCAACTGCTAAAGCGATGCTGTCCAATAGAAATATTATGTCAACCACAAATGCAAGCCACAGACATAATTTAAAAATTTCTCTAGCCACATTTTAACATGTACAAAGATACAGGCAAAATTATTTTTAATAATATATTTTATTTAACTTCATATACCAAAATATTATCATGTAATATGTAGCATATTCAACATGGATGTTTTTTAAGTTATTAATGAGATGTTTTATACTTTTCTTTTTTTGGTACTCAGTCTTTGAAACTTGGCATGTATTTTACACTTAAGCACATCTCAATTTGAGCTAGCCACTTTTCAAGTGCTCAAAAGCCCTATGTGGCCAGTGAGTATGGTTTGGATAGCACAGCTTGAGAGTTTGAAGAGATAAATTCCCCTAATGTACTGTGTTCCCACCTCCAAGTCTCTGTCAGTCAGACAACACAATTTTGCCTAAAATATACTATACTGGCATGTTTGAATAAAAATTCAAAATGTTTTTGACAAATCAAAATGGTTCATTGAATCTTGCAAACTAAAAGTCAACCAAACTAAATGTAAAATTCCATATTTAGACACTCAAAAGTCAATCATGTAAATATAGAATTAGGGAGACTGGTTTGGTAACTCATGTGAAACTGTCTATTTTTAATTTAACCACTTTTTAATAAGTGATGGAATTTTTAAAAATTGACACAATCCATACAGCAAATCCAGAACATAGAAGATAGTGGGTAAGATCCGGAGCTAGATTAAGGGATGTGTCTGCCATGTGGGTGGCCAGGGTGTTACACTATAAGATGCTTAGTATTGTTGGATGCATAAGCAAGGGGGGAAATGCAATTTATCAGAATTCTTGGCTGATAAATATATTGCAGCAAGGGCTGAGCTCTTGGGGAATATGTCTAAGTTATAACTGAGAGTTTCTAACTAGCTTGCAAAGGGAGTGCGCACAGTTACCCAGAAAATTTGCATTTGCTGAGTAGGGTGTGCATGATCAGGACAGAACTGATCTAATTGGAACAACAGAGAAGAGGACAAAGAGCTACAGCTAGCCAATGTACCCTACCTGGTCCAAGTAACAGACGAATAACCAGAACATATGCATTTGAAGGGACCTAAAGTATTAACCAATGACTATTGATTATTAACTCTATGGGCCATTCATGATGTCTTCATCAGGCCAGAGAGGTATGCTAAATTTTAAATATAACATTTGAAAATGGACTTTGACAAACTGGAGCTTCTGATGAGTAATGGAGAAGAATGGGATGGAACCTTAGTTATTGGCTAGTTATAAGTGAGTTCAAAGAACAAAAGATATCCAAGCTAAGAGAGAAGACTCAATAATTCAGATAATTCTTATATAAAAGACAGAATAGATTTATACTAGTCTCTGATTTCCTGGATACCTACTGGGAGTTAAAGGGGCTTAGTCCAACAGACTGCCCACACTTAAGATGTTAATTATAAGGACCAGATTCCCAAGTTACCAATATTTAGGTCTAACTTGACTATAAATTCGGGGGTGTGTAACACTGTCCCTCCATTTCAATAATTTGCTAAAATTCTGAACTCAGGAAGGCTATACTTACTATTACAATTTATTATAAAAGATACAAATGAAACAGCCCAATGAAGAGGTATGTAGGGCCCTGAGTGCAAGAGCTTCTGCTTCCAAAAACTTGAAGTATACCACGTGGATGTGTTTGTCCACTCAGAAGCTCCTTAAGCTTTGTCATTTTGGGCCTTTTGATGAAGTTTTTTAAGAGTTTGACTCTTAAATCATTGGCCATTGATAACTGGATTCAACCTCTACTCCTCCTCCTTTCCCCAAAGGTTGGAGACAGGGACTGAATTTCCAATCCTCAAAGGTGTTGCAGTGTGTTTGACCAGGCCCTGCCACAAACTAAGAGACCCCACACCTCACTAGCTTAAACTCAGGTGTTACAGACAGGGACTTATTATCAAAATAAAATATACTCTGATCACTTAGAAATTCCAAATTTGTGCTGGGAACCAGGAACAAAGACTGCATATATTAATTCTGCCACATTTCTGTTATCCCCAGCATAGATGACTTGGTGGAAGCTATAAAGAGGCAAGTTTTAGTTAAACAACAGAAAAGATTTCCTCCAAATTGGAGGATCCCATCCAGTGAAGGTAGGTTTTTTCCCTTCGATAGCGAGACAATAAACACAGAGGGAGGGAGGGAAGGAGGGAGGGAGGTTACATTTGTCAGGGTCATAGTGATTCTCACTGATTTTTAAAAGAGTTGAGCCCAAATACCTTTAAAATCTCTTTATCAACACCAATATTCTAAACTGTAAAAACAAAACAAAAAAGAAAGAAAAGGAAAGAAAAAAAATGTCAAGTTTTTCAGATATCTTGCCAAATCAAAATGATTCCTGTCATTGTGCTTAAACCCAGGCATGTTGAGGAGAGAAATACATAGAGTTGGCATTTCAGTTTAACACCATTGCTATTGCCTGACCAGTGCAACACCAGCCCCCCACCCCCAACTTTGCAAACTCATGCAGTTTCCTTTCAAACACTTTTCCAGGGAAAGTGCAAAGGTTGGTCCAGGAAAACCCAACTAATTAGAAGAAGGAATGTAGAGAATCTTCAAAGTACAAACTTATTATTCAATGTATCCCTCTGTCTTTAGCAAAATCCCTTAAATGAATTTGGTCAGAAGATGTAATTGTTGTTTGTTGAACCAAGGACTCCTTTCCAAGAATATATAAAATTATGACTGTACAAATCAAAAGTCAGGTTACCTTTTACTTTTATTGTTAAATATGCTGGATAATTGGGCCTATGTGATACTCTGGAGCATCACCAATCTTCAATCCACTCCATTTTAAGAATATAGAGGTGGGGATGGTGGCGCATGCCTGTAATCCCAGCAGCTCAGGCAGCTGAGGACAGAGGGTCGTGAGCTCAAAGCCAGCCTCAGCAAAAGCAAGGTGCTAAGCAACTCAATGACCCTGTCTCTAAATAAAATACAAAATAGGGCTGGGGATGTGGCTCAGTGGTCGAGTGCTCCTGAGTTCAATCCTTGGGACACCACCTCGGGGGAACCCCCCCCCCCCAAAAAAAAAAAGAATATAGAGATAGGGAAAGTATTTTTCAGGGTGGAGACTGACAACAGTATTGCCAATGTGTGATTCTAGTCCATAAAGTACACATTAATATCGCTATCTTATAAAAGGAAATGAAAGACCTCCATATTTGCAAATCTACTGATCACTTCTTCTGCCTCCTCTCAACAGCCTTTGATCCAGCTGACCACATCCTATTTCTTGAGTTACTCTGTGATCTAGGCTTCCTGGACACCACACACTTTGTGGTAGGTGTATTATTGTTTCCAACCATTCACTGCTTATCCCTGTTAGAGTTTGGCACTTCCTCACCTGAGTTGCAACAAGTTTGACATGGAAAGTGAATAAAAGGATAGATGCCACATTCCAGGCCCTTGCTTGACCTGTCATGGCTCTTTTTCCTCCACTGCAGCCTGTGTGAGGCACTTGTCATTCAATCAGGGTCTAGAAGGAAAAGGTATGGAATAGAGCAGCAAAATAACAGCTAATATGTCACTTGAGTGAAAAATACTTTTTTTTTCTTTTAAGATATTAAGATGTAGCAACTGTTTGTTGCCACATTGTAACAGTAAAATCTGAACAACACATCCTGCCTGCAGCTTTCCTCCAACTTCAGTGTCCTCTTCTGGCTCCTTCTCTGCCATAACTCTCAAGGTGGTAGTACTGGGAACTCTACCCTCATTCCTCCTGTCTTCTCTATCTAATCTCTCTCCCCACATAATCTCATCTAGTCCCAGAGTTTTAAAGATAATCTATGTGCTGATGATATCCAAATCCATGTCTCTATGCTTGCCTTCTCCTCTGAGCTCCGGACCAGTGTTTGACAAACTGTGGTCCATAGATCAAATAGAGCCCATGGCTTATTTCTGTCTGGCCCAAGAGCTAAGAATGGTTTTTACACTTTTAAAGGGAAGGGGGGAAAGATCAAAGAAGACATGTGTTGCTGGAATTGTATGACTCTGGATAGAAAAAGTTGCCTAGCCTCATATATATTTCAAAGGTAATGTGTTCCCTACAAAAATGTGATTTCCTCCTTCCAAAATTTGCTCCTTCCTCAATCTTCCTCCATGTCAGCAAATAGCATTTCTTGTTACCCGCTACTTAGAAGCCAGCCATATGTCCTTTCTTTCTTTTGCACCCCACACCCAACCTATCAATTCACTCTGATTCTCCTCTAAAATATATTTTGAACCAGTCCACTCCTTATCATCTCCACTGTTAAAATCCAAGTTCAGTCTGCTACCATTTTTTGTTTGGAACCATGTTATTCTCTTAAGTGGGATCTTGCTCCTCTTACCCACCATCTTTTACTTTTACAGCATTCAGAATAACCTTCCCAGCATGTAAATCAGATGGTCTCACTTGTTTGCTGAAAGAACTTCCATGGCCTTTCATTCCCCCTGGTATCTTGGCTTCCATTGGATCTTATCCCCTTCTCATTTCTCCATCCAGATCTTCTAGTACTAACCTCTCAGCCTCTACATTGCAGCCTCTCTGGTCTGTTTTCTGTCCCACAAATGTCCCAAGATCATGCTTATCTCAGGGTCTTTGCTTTTGCTCCTCTGTCTAGATCTCTCTCCCCTCGATGTTCACATGATTTCTCCGTTATGTCATTAGGGCTTACTTTAAATCACCTATCTTCAAAGAGTCATTCTCTGACTTTGTAATGAAATGGAAACTGGACAAGTGAAAGATAATTTCACTTGTGGCAGCTAGGGTAATATCCTCTTAGAAATGTAAGTCTGAATTTAAGGGGTAATTTGAAAAATCAATAAGGTACAGTTTTCCTGGTAGAAACCTAATTATTGGTCCCAAGTTCAACTACACAGTACAAAACAGCCTTCTGTAGAGGACTGAGAAGGCCACTTTCCATTGTTTAATTCATAGGACTCAGAAATTCCCAGCACTATCTTTCTTATCTATCATTGATACTAGACAAGAAGTTTTCAAATGTTTTCCTTTTATCTGAATGTATTAGTTTCCATTAAGCTGAAAATCTTCCTGGGCAAAGAAATCCTTAAAGATACTCAAAAAGGAAGAAGGTAATTAATATTTATTGAATAGTTAATACTTGGTAAGTCTTATATAAGAAATTTTACTTGTAGCTATGGTATGGATATGTCACCCAAAGTCCCATGTGTTAAAGGCTTTGTCCCCAGCTTATGGCTTATAGGAGGTGGTGAAACCTTCAAGAGGTGGGGTCTAGTTGGAAACCTTCCAGTTCTAATGGGAGGGTGCCCTTGAAAACGATTTTGGAACCTTAGCCCCATCTCTTTGCCTTTCATTGTTTCCTGGTTGTTTTGGGGTAAGCAGCTTCCTCTGCCACATACTCCTGCTATGATGTTCTGACTCACCAAAACCCCATAGCAATGAGCCAACTAACCATGGAGTGAAACCTCCAAAACTGTGAGCCAAATAAACCTTTTCTCCTTATACATTGATTGTCTCTGGTGTTTTGTCACAGTGGCAGAAAGCTGACTAACACACTTGTATTATCTTATTTTGTCCTTACAACTTTATCATCATCTTCATTTTACACATGGGAAAATAAAAACTCAGATTAAGTAATTTACTTATGGTCAAAGAGATAGACTTGGCCTCTGGGATAAAAACTGAGTCTGCACTTGTTCGAAACTATAGTTCTTTCCACTCTGCTATGTTGGCTCCTTATTTTGTCATAGATTTTTAGGTAAGAATAAAGGTTAAAATGAGAAGGAAAAGCAGGAGGTTAACAGACACTTTCATGATTGAAAAGTATGGACCTAGGATGTGCAGGAAAACTGGTTATATTGGTCCAGAATTCTAGAATATTCAATTTGTAAAGAACCTATAACATCTGTGGTTCAACCAACCAATTCCACGTGCAACACAATAGAGTCTCAGAGAAAGAAATGGACCTTACTAATGTAGAAGAATAATTTTTTAGATATTTTACTGGGATGCCTATCCTAGTTTATTCTATGATTACAAACAGCTCTAGACTCAATAATCTCAGTAGTTTACAACAACAAGATCTTTTTCTCATTCTCGCTATACATCTGCTGGGGATTGGCTGCACACTACAGCTCTGTACAACTGCAAGATGGCCATGAGTTCCACCTGTCTTCATTCTGGAACCCAGGGTGAAGCAGCAGAGTCTATCAGGAATGTACTTGGCTCATGGCAGAAGAAACAGAGTAAAAGGATCTTGTGGACAGAGTAGTTTTTAAAGTTTCTGCTCAACTGGGACATCATGTCATGTCTTCATATCCTTTTGGCAAAAGCAAGCCACAGGGGTAAGCCCAACATCAGCAGGGCCAGGGAATAGGTTTTTTGCTACAAGAGGGCATAAAAAGCCATATAGAAATGGGTGGGGCTGTCTAGTCCTCGTGCAGAAGGAGAGAATGGATCATTGGGATCATTGGGAACATCTGCCACTGAGGTTGAATGGAACTCAGTGTGCTCCATTCACACTGAGTTTTGCTATCCCTGATGCATTTCCTTGCCTCAGAGGGGTTTATGTTTCCAAGGTAAAAGCCTAATTTGCTGGTTTTGGAAAAACCTAAGCTAATTGAGATGTCTCCAGAGTGGGTGAAAAGAGATGTGCTTACCTTGGAGAGAAAAGAAAGGAATTTTTATTCATCAAATCTGAAAGAAGAGCTAGATTTTTTTTGGTGTGAGAGTTCCCAAGAGTTACAAGAATCAGCTGAAACCTACTATAGCACAATAGTGGCAAGACATCATAGGAGCAGGCTTCCAGTCTTGATGATGAGCCTGGCTTCCCTAGGTGTTCAAAGAACAAGAGCCTTCCCCAATGGTACTGGATGGTGTACGAGCCCAGGGCCATTTACAACACCCTGGGATGTGGGGCCTAGGTAGAATCATCATAAAATTAAAGTTCCTTCTAACTGCATGGCATGAGGAATATATTTGAATTAGAGAGATTAAACGAGTGTTTCAGGAAAACCTGGTATATAAGAACTGACTGCCAAAAGCAGAAGGTGCTGAGATACTTAAGAAAGAGGTGGACAAAGCCAGGATTCCACAGAATGTAATTTATTAGGGACTTACAGACAAAGGCATGTGCTGGGCAGCAGTAAGAGGATCTTTGAACCCCCAAGGCAGGAATAACAGGTTTATATACTAAGCTAGACAAAAGCAGCCTCTGGCCAGTGACTATACTGAGTTTTCCCCCAAATTATCAACATGCCTAGCATCAGTTAAGAAATAGGCCAGGTATCATTGCTAGCAGTAAATGCTCAGCTGAGTATCAAAACAACTTTGTTTATCTTATATGGTTTGGGATGAACTCCAGGGATACCTGCTAGGCAAAATGGTGGTTATGACCAAGGTGATGGTGGTCATGTCCATCTGGATTCCTACAGTGAGACACTTCTTCCATCTCATATTGTAGAAAGTTCATTAACCAAGATCTCACAGTTAGTAAGAAACAAGACAGTTCTTTATACTCTCATCTCAACAAGTATTCATCATTCTCTCTGCTAGATCCTTTGCATTACTTTGCTAAGGCTTCCATAACAAAGTACCACAAACTAGGTAACTTAAGCAACATAATTGTATTGTCTCATTGTTCTGAAGGTTAGAGATCCAAGGGGAAGGCCTTCCTCCAGACCTCTCTCCCAGCTTCTATAGTTCTTTGTGGTATCATGATTCCCATCTTTACATGATGTTCTCCCTCTATGTGGGTCAATGTCCAAACTTTCCCTTTTTATCTTAATACTAGTCATATTGAATTAGGGGCCCATCGTACTCAGCATGATCCCACTTCAATTATTTATATCTGCAACAGTCATATTTAGAATATAAAGTCACATTCACAGGGGTTAAAACTTCAACATGAATTTGAGGTGAGGACGAGGGATATAGTTCCACCCATAATACCCTCTGAGAGGCTCCAGGATACGAGGACACTGAGATAGTTCTGACCCCTGACCTCGTAGGCTCACCATCTAGGCAGTCACTGAGCCTATCAGGGTGAGTGTGAGACAGATTCCACTACTTCTCAGACTTATTGAGGCTAGTTTCTAATTAGATGAGCATTGGCAACACTTTATGAGACTTTATTGATACATGGCAGTCAAAAATGCTGTGCACACCAACCTCATTCCCCACCACAACACCAATAGCATCCTCTGTGATGTAACTTCAGCCAAGGAGCACATCCCACTGTAACCCTCAGAACAATGAAGTTAATGTACTAGTTGTTTCCTTCAGTTAACCAGGCAGCCAAGGTAATATGTCAAAAAACAGAAGAAAGCTAGCAAACTTGAGTACCCTGATGGCTCTAGGTGCCTGTCCACTGCCCTGGAAGTGGTCAGGGTGGCCATAGGCCTGCCTATTGCATCTTTGTGGCTTTTGGGAAATCTCTTTTGGTGTGAGATATTAATTCTCTCAGTTAAATGTAAGCTGTGCCAAGCACATACACACACAAGACCCCTATTCTCAGCAAATTACCACCTCAAACTCATTGGTTGCTTTTCCCATCTTTGCAGAGATAAACAGCTTCCTTATATGGGTTGGGCAGCTCAAGGAACTGAAGAAAAACTTCTTGAGAACCTGAAATTGATAAGAGGGTGCAGTCTGCACAAGCTAGAGATGGATAATTCCAGTCTATTTTAAAAACATTTTTTTATAGTCTTTCCTATGGGGACGGGGATTAATGCAGTGAGAGCTCCTTGGACCAGTTGATTTAGGTAGAATCTGGAATTAGACAACTGCTTTTATCTTCCTCTTTTTTGCTGCTTCAGATTCAATCCAAGGCTTCCCATGCATGCACTCTACCACTGAGCTGCACCCCTAGCCCCTTAGATGTATCAGTGGAACAGTACAGTGTGGCTGAGAGCTCAGGCTACCAAGCCTGATTGCTGGTTTACTCCCATTCTGCCATTTTCTATCTGAATTAAGAAACATGCTTAATTAAAATGTGTCCTTTTACTCATAAAAATTAGCATTTTATAATGTTATTTTATAAAATTAACTATCAGCATTAATTAATAGAAATATTACTGATTACAGCAGCATATGACATCAACTTGGTCTAGGTAGAAGTTAGATTGTGTTCATCTTTTTTTCCTTCCTGATTCTTTTTAACTGAAGATGGAGTTTTTAATGTCTATTTTTATGTTTTGTTTGGATTTCAGAAGAGGGAAAAGAGAAAAATGCTTTTACTCCTCATCTAATAAGTGATGGTTTTCTGACCATGAACCTCAAATTATCCCAAAATTCCAGTACAAAAATTTACTCAGTCAGTGACATTGTATCTCATTACATTATTCCTCTTCCCCACAAAAGGGCCACATAAGCTGCTTAAAGCAGGACCAAGCAGAGTCTGAGCACAACACATGGCTACATGGAGCAGTTTGGTGTGGGTCACACCCAACCTGGACCTGACTTCTAGGGAAAATAGCTTTGGGTATGAGGAAACAGCTTGGTGTGGTAGAGAGAACATGATCCACCAGGAGAAGGTCGAGTCAGGACTCCCATGGACTGCTGAAAGCTACACAGGGTCCCACTTCTAAAGATAGCATAAATATAGTTATTCAGAGAAAGACAAAAACAGGGGAAATGCAAGTCATCAGACCAGGTACAGTGGTAGGTAGGATGACCAGCAAAAAAGGATTTGTTGTAAGTACAGGACTTTCTACCTCTACTGCCTATGGTAAAGGCCATTGCCAGAGGAAGAACAGCAGTGGGGAGAGAGCCACAAATGGAAGACACATTCAGACAGAAAAGATATTGCAGAAACTGAAAGACTGCTTGTAATATATCTCACCTCTCTCAGTATTTCTCACTAAATTCAATAGCATCGGAAATACAGACTCCTACAGGATGAGTTGGTCTCTCTTAAAGACCGATAATGAAATGGAACACTCCAAATAGCCATTTTCTGCAATTCATTTTTAGGAAAGAAATTCCAAAAATTTCCTCTGTAGCTAATTCTACTGTTTATTTTCTACTCTTGTTTGTGTCTGACTTAGAGCTCTCAACTTTGATTAAAACTGGGTCAAGTATACACAAGGAATTATGTGTACACTTGTCAGTACTCTCAAAGAAATTACTTATTTGCTTCAAGTTTGAAATCGTTGCATTATACAACAGTGTAGAGCCCACATATCATGTTCTAGCTTTTAATAATTAAAAAATCAATAAAATTCAGTTCTGCCTTTGGGAAACTTAGTTTGCAGCTGCCTTTTCTCAAAACAAATCCATCCCTACAAACTTATTCAGCAGTGGAAGTTTAGAAAGGAAAATAATTTGCAATGAGATAATGGAAATTTAAAATGAAAGGAAAAGTAAAAAAAGTACATAAAAGTGAATCCTATCTTTGTTTCTGGTATGTTACAGCACAATGGACTAGGTCTGCCACAGCAGGATGCTTACTATTATGGTTTGGATATGAGGTGTCACCACAGAGCTACTGATAATGCAGGAATATTCAGGGATAAAATGATTGGATTAGGAAAGCTGTGACCTAATCAGTCCTTCCTACTTTGAATGGACTAACTTGGAGGTAACCATAGGCAGGTGGGTGTGACTGGAGGAGATGAGTCACAGGGGACATGCCCTAAAAGGATTCATCTTCCCTGAGCTCCCCTAGACCCCTGATTTCTGGTTGCCATGAATAGAGCAGCTTCCCTGTACCGTACCCTTCTGCCATGATGTTTGGCCTCATCCTGGGCCCAGAGCAATGAAGTCAGTCCAGTATGGACTAAGCCTCTGAAACCATGAAACAAAATAAAGTTTTCCTCTTGGAAGTTGTTCTTCTTGGGTGTTCTGGCTACAATAACAAAACACTGACTTAACACCCGTACTGATCCACTGGAAGGCACCTCATTCCTTTCGACCAGTCTAACCACTTGAAAAAAGCCAGCATGATTTACTCTCCAACTGACTGAACGATACCAGGTGCTATATGGACAATAAACTGTTATCCACATGACCTTTACCCTCAACTAATGACAACGAGAGTAACAAAGATACATATAGACACCCAACCACACATATGACCACTCTTCCCTGCCACACAGAGGTATGGATAACTTTAAAAATATAAAATCAAGCCAGGTGCGGTGGCACACACCTATAATCCCAGTACTTTGGGAGGCTGAGACAGGAGAATTGCGAGTTCAAAGCCAGCCTCAGCAATGGCGAGGCACTAAGCAACTCAGTGAGACCCTGTCTCTACATAAAACACAAAATAGGGCTGGGGATGTGGCTCAGTGGCCGAGTACCCCTGAGTTCAATCCCTGGTACCAAAATATAAGGCAAATAATTATAAAGGAGATTATATGCTGACTTTCTATGCATCAAAAACTAATCAGAAGCCAAAGTACAAAGGAGATGACCATCTACAGCATAATAAGAACTCTTACATAAAGGAAGAAATCTGATAGTTCAAGAATAAAAATACTGAAGGCAACATGGCGGACTCCTGGAATAAAAATTAGTGTGCCTAGAAGCAGATTTTAAAGGTGATTGCTCTTCAGAACATCTTCCATCATATCATCTGATCATCTTATAACACCATGGCAGCCATAGCATTAAAATGGGTGATATCAAAGAGACTTTTCTTGAAGCATTTATCTCCAGTTCAAAACAGAGCTTTATCTGGTGTTTGTCATAAATCTACATTTTCTTCTCTTCCAGATGACTATAATTGCAAAGTAGAGCTTGCTTTGACATCTGATGGCAGGACAATAGTATGCTACCACCCTTCCGTGGATATCCCATATGAACACACACAACCTTTCCCTCAACCAGATCCTGTGCACAGTAATGAAGAGACACATGATCAAGTGCTAAAAACTAGATTAGAAGAAAAAGATGAACGCCTTGAGCAAGGACCTATGATAGAAAAACTTAGCAATATGTTCTTTACTACTAAGCATCGTTGATATCCTCATGGACAGTATCACAGACATCACAAGAATCCGAATCCTCCAAAAGACAGATGATATTAAGACTCTTGGAAGAATTAAAGAAAAATGTTAACAGGTGTCTCATTTGCCTTTTGAGAAAATGCAATTTGGTGTATTTACTAATATGTTATATAGTTAAATCATAACAATAAAATGTCTTTTCATATGTTAAAAAAAAGAATAAAAATACTAACATAAGGGCTAAATTGGCCCAAGAAATGAATAGAAATGCACCCAAAGAAACTCAAATAGTACACATGAACAGAACAAAACATTCACTCTCTTTAGTTAGCTAATATATTAAAATGATAAATTAAACTCATAACTATAATTTATAACTCAGTTCTAAGAAAGGAGATGCCAAGTTTCCCTTTGTTAAATTGGTTAATATTTTATAGAAGTCTCAGTGTTGGCAAGGGTGTGAGATATAGGCATGCTCAGGTATTGCTATGAAAGGGTTGCTTGGTACACTGTTCCTGGAGCCCAGCCTTCTCAGGCAAGTCACAACCTCCCTGGATCCCAAGGTCTTTGTCTGCATAATGTAGTAAAAGGTCTTGAACAGTCCTTTATGTTCCATGAGTTGTGATTTATGATACCAATTCTTAAGCTCCAAATCGGCAGAACATGCTAGGGTGTTCTGTAACTAAAACTTAGAAATAGCTTTCTTTCTACAGAAATAATCAAGCTCATGGAGAAAATGTTCAAAATTATTTGCTTTTCTCCAACATTTCTAAAATCTCTAGTTCTTGCCACAGTAAAATAAGGACAAAATAAATGAACAAGGCACAAAGAAAGATGAACATTTAAAAACCTGGAAACAGTCCATCATTCTTAGTTTAATAGTTTTCTGGGTTTTGCTTTTGTGGATGATGTTGCTTGTGAATAGATGGTTAAGACTTTGGATGACAAAAATAATGTGGCCACACTTTCAGCTGATAAATGATCCCTATTTCACATGATAGAGTTAAACATAAATATTTCATGACATTTCACAGACATTATCATGATTTCCACATCTCCTCATCCTAACCATTCATACATTCCTTCAACAGGTATTTATTTAGTGCTTTCTACATGACAGGCACTGTTCTAGAGGCTGGAGATATAATCATGAGAAAAAGCAAGTCTCTGCTCTCAGTACAAGGTAAATATGTAGCATGAAAGATGGTAAATAAAATAGAAGAAACATTCTGTAAGGTGAAGGGGTACTGAGAACAGGGGTCAGGGTGAAAACAAGGTTGCTGAATATATAGGATGGTCTGGGAAGACCTCACTAATTGCAGGAAGCTTGAGCAGAGGCCAGAAGGAAGGAGAATAGGAAGCTTACCCAATGTGGGACGAGCATTCTGATCAGAGGGAAAAGCAAATGCAAAAGCCCTGAGATGGGAGCAGGCTTGGCACGTTGAAAGAACAGCAAGAAAGTCTATGGGGTGGAACAGAGAGAGTGAGGGTGATAGAGATACAGGACCCATCCTGACAGGTACAGGTGGACAGATCATGCAATGCCTTATTGGGTAAGCACACATCTGATTTGCCTGGCATAGTCTTTTGTTTTTTAACATTTTATTTTATTTTTTGTAGAATCACATCATATATGTAGTCATACATGAAGCTAGGGCTATGATGTCCATCTTATTCCACCATCTTTACTGTCCCCGTGCTCCCCCTCCCTTTGACCAAAGTTCCTCCATTCTTCCTGTGTCCCTTCCCCCATTATGGATCAGCATCCACTTATCAGAGATAACGTTTGGCATTTGGTTTTTTGGGATTGGCTTACTTGCTTAGCATGATATTCTCCAACTCCACCCATTTTCCTGCAAATGCCTGGCATAGTCTTTTGACTATTGTTCAAGGATAATTTGTAATAACACCCCTCTTCATTCCCCAAACCCTCCATGATTGAAAGATATATGATCAATCTACTTATGGACCATTCTGTGGATTTTAGCTTTTATTCTGAGCAAGAAGATGAAGCATTGAGGGATTTAAAGCAAAGGAGCATCTTGATATGACTTGCATTTGAAAATAAAGGGGGTGACAGTGGGAGTGGGGAGATCAATTGGAGGCAACCACAACCATCTTGGTGAGAAATAATAAGAAATAATGGTGGTTTGGCTCAAGACTAAAAAGTGAAGGGGCAGTGGGAACTCTGAATGTATTTTGGAGGTAGAGCCTAAGGATGTACTAATAGATTGCGCTGGGAAATAAGAAAGAGAAGAGCTCAGGATGAATACAAAGGAATGTTTAGAACCCCTGATGTATGATGTTTGGTTTCTGCAGAATCTTCACACATCGTAGACACTGTGTGCTTGAAGTTTTGGTGTTCACACATTCACCTCTGATGTGAACAGAATGTTCCTCATCAAAAAATATTTAATTCACTAAATAGACATTTTGGCATTGAAGCTCAAAGACCCACTAACTGGGTCTCCATGGTAACAAGCTCTGTAGAGCAGTTGAGTGTCTTCAAAGTTGTCACTGGGCCAGAGGTGATGTGGTTCAAAGGACCTATGCTCCATCTGCTTCCTGATTCCATGAGAGAACCACTCACCTTTTGGGTGAAAATACTGCTTGCTAGACCTCATTGACCTTCCTTTTGCTGCACAGGTAGTTCTACATGATCATTTTCCAGCATAAGAAAATACACAAAGGAGTTGGTTTTTGCTGCATGCCACTGTCTCAGCCATGACGAGTCTGTTCTGCTATTTAGTGATAAGAAAGAATTGTTAGGGATGGAAAATATTGTCCAGCAGCCAGGTATGATACAAGATCTGTGCAAATCCCAAAACTATGAAAATTGTTGAGTAGTAATGAATAATTCAGAAACTTATTTAATATGGGTATTTGATACTATTTTCATGATATTTTCTGATCATTTCCTAAAAACCTTAGAGTATTATTATTGCATTTCTGTTTAATTCGTGAGAAATTGATTAAATATTGTCCTACCAGAGCATCCTAACCATATGGAGAGTTGTCTCTCCATCTGTTTAGGTCTTTCCTCTTTTTATTTCCTTCAGAGAAACTTTATAGATTTTTTTCAAAAGTATTTTTCACATATATCTTTAAGTACATTATGGGTATTTTGTAGCTTTGTTGCTACATTACATTTTTAAGCAAATAATTGCTGTATGAGGAAAAGCAATTGGCTTTTGTACACAGTATTTTTTCTCTATTTTTGTAACCATGCTCACTGGTTTTAATATTTTTCAGGTGATTTTCTTGGATTTTCCCATATAATAATATGCAGTTCAGAAAAACTTCTTTATATCTTTTCTTTCAACCTACAATATCTGATTCTTTTTTCTCCTTTGATCCATCCAAGTTTGGATGCTAGTAGTAATGGGAGCATTCTTGCCTTGTTCCTGTCTTTTATATAATTTCCTTAATTAATTCACCTGTGAATATCATGGTTGCTATTTATTTATTCTATATACATTTTGCCATATTAAGGAAGCTTTCTTTGATTCCTAGAATACTAAGATTTTTTATTAGCATTAGTTGAGGGGTTAGGAAACCAATGAATAAGAGTCTGTTTGTTGCCCACCTGTAGTTTAGAACCAATTCTGAACACAATCAGACTGATGGAGATCAAAGCACCAGGTTAACTGGCCAGAGTAATTGGAGAATGTGGCATAAAGGTACAGACTCAGGTGGTTTGCTAGGGTTTTATTTACCCTAGAAATAAACTCACTTAGATGAGGGTGGATAATGTCAAGCTCCTCCACAGAGGCACAGCTGCCCTGGAAAATGTACCTCTTGGAGGAACACATCCCAGAAAAGATCTCCTCTTGCAGGTAAGTGCATCATACACAGAAATTTCATAAGGGGACAGAATCAAGAAATCTTAGTCTTTTTCCCAAAACTCACCAGACACTCCCATGGAAGGAGGGATAGAAATCTGACTGTTAGAAAACCATTACTGGAACAGTAATGCCTACTGAATGGTGATTTTTCACAGAAATCCACCTCTGTCAAAAGATTGCTAGGCATCAGTATCAGTTACCAATTGATACATAACAAATAACCACCAAGGTAGCTGCTTAACACAACACACAGTTGTTATCTCACAGTTCCTGTGGGTCAGGAATCTGGGCATAGTTGTTCTGGGATCTCTACTTCAAGGTCCCTTGTGAGGCTGCAATCAAGCTGTTGGTCAGGGCCAGGGTCTCATGTGAAGCCCCACCTAGGAGAGGATCTCTTTTAAAACTCACTCAGGTGGTTGTTGGAAGGACTCGGTTCCTTTTGGACTACTGCACTGAAGACCTCAGTTCTTTGCCATGTGAACCTCCCCAACATGGCAGCTTACTTTATCAAAGCAAGGAGACAATCCACTATACCATAGAAGTCAGATCCATTCATAATTTAATAATGAAAATGGTATCCCTACAATATTGCCAAGTTTTTTGGCTAACAGGAAATTACTCAAGACCAGAGGACTATACAAAGCTATCAATACAGGAGTCAGAGATGACTAGGGACCATCTTAGAGACTGCCTGCACAAACATCTGTGAATATGATATAACTCACAAATTTCTTAATTTGGACTGTTCTTAAATTCCTAGAAGAAAAGTTGCTTGATATTGACACATTATTCTTTTACTTAACTTCTTGTTCAAATTGCTAACATTTTATTTAGGACCTTTATTTTGATATTTATAATGTATTTGGTTTGCAGTTTTCATGATTTTTATTAGGTTTGTATTCTGGATCATGATAACCTAAAGCATTTAATTCATAAATGCTTATCTTTTCTTATATTCTGATATAGCATAATAACAGAGTAATTACCAGATTTATAAGGTTCAAGAGTATTTTCCAGTATTACTATCTGCAAGTAAATTGTTGAGAAAGTTGTAAACCCCTATAATTGTTGGCATATCTAACTTTTTTATTTTACCAGGGCAATTTTGATACTTGACATTTTCCTTAAAATAATTCATTTTATCTAGTTTGCCAGCAATTCTTCGTTAATATCGCTCTCCTATGAAATTAAATTAATATCTGTGGTCATAGTTCCTTTCCTCACTCTTAATATTGTATCTTCAGAAGTGTTTTCTTGGTCAGGTTTCTTTGTCTCTTTTGTTATTTCTAAAATCTCCTATGTGACTTTATCAAATTTGTTTGTTTTTCATTTTATAATTGTTAATTTATTTTTCGAACTCTATTTTGGTTTTTATTATTTGTTTAATTTCCTGACTTAATTTTTTGTTAACTTACTATCTTTTTTGTTTGATCACAAAATAATGTAAGGCTATGAATTCTCTCAGAGTATGGTTTAGCTAAATCCCACACATTCTGCTGTGTGTTACTTCCATTTTATTAACCCTAAGGAGTCTGAATTTTAGCTTTGGTTTTGTATGTATGCAAAAAAACCTGACAAAAAGTAGTTCTATTGTAACCTTTAAGAACTTAGACAATTTTGATCTTCTCCTAATAGTTTATACTTTACTACATTACAATCAAATAACCTGTCCAGTACTATTTTTTTTGCATTTTATTGATATTTTCTTTATGATTTGGTACATATTCAACTTTTACAAACATTCATTGGGGATTTGCAGAAACTCTGTAAAGAAAAAATTTTGGCCAGGCGCTGTGATGCATGCATGTAATCCCAGGAGCTCAGGAGGTGAGACAGAAGGATCTTGAGTTCAAAGCCAGCCTCAGCAACTTAGCAAGGCCCTGTCTCTATATAAAATATTAAAAAGGGGTAGGGATGTGGCTCAGTGGTTAAACACCCCAGATTCAATCTCCAGTACCAAAAAAAAACCCCCAAATTTTATGTCTACAATTTCAATATATACTTAAAAATATTTGTTCAAATACAAATTGTTACATATTATATAAAATATTCAACATATGAATATTTTTATATTAAACATCATAGTCATTTATTATTAAACTACTCAATCTGTTTAATACTAAAAGAACAACATTATCAAAAGCTTTCCTTTTTTGCAGTTTAAGCTTCTGGGGATGGAACCCAGAGCCTCCTGCATGTTAGACAAGTACATTGCTGTTGAGCCATATCCCTGGCCCAAATTCTTATAAGCTTTGTAACAGTTATACTGTCTTATATTTTTTCTATATTAGTCAGTGCATGAAGTTTTATGCCTACTATAGTCAATTCTCTGTATTTTATCTGTTCTGCATCTACAGATTCAAGCAAGGATCAAAATATTTTTAAAATAACAATGCAACAATAATAAGTAATACAAATAAAAACAATACAATACAACTATTTATATAGAATTTACATTATATCATGTATTATGAGTAATCTAGAGAAGACAAAGCATGCAGAAAGATGTGTGTAGGTTATATGCAAATATTATGTCACACAGATCTTTATATCCACAGGGGTTCTGTAACCAATACCCCATGGGTACTGAGGGATAACTGTATAGGTTTTGTCTGATTATACCTTTTATTATTTTTAATACTATTTATCCCATTTAGATCCTTTGGTTGTTAGTTTGACTTTGTGTGATAATCTTACCATCCTGCTGTATTTTTTATTATATTTTCCTGATATATTTTTCCATCCCTTTACATTAAACCTCACTGTGACTTTCATATGTTTAAATGTATTCTTATAACAGATAGGCAGCTAAATTGTTTTCTGAAACAATGTTGAGTTTGTTTTGGCAGCAATTTTAACCCATTCATATTAATTGCTTTTACTCACTTGTGCTTACTTTTAAAAATACAGTACAAATATCTTAAGCATACATCAGGTGCTGGGCTTATAAATTCTATGAAAAATTTTTCTCATTCGTGTTTGATATAGAGCTGGTCTTGCAGAAGATGATCAACTCTGCTCTCAATAAGCCCATGGCCTTGGTGAATTTCTTGAGGCAAACAGGCCAAGTTGTTGACTGCTTCTACTTAGATCTATGATTGACATCCTACGCTCAAATAAGATAGAGGCACAGAAGTCTGTGGACTGCTTTCTGCATACCAAAACCTACATTGACAATATTTCAGTGCATCTCAGTTCTCTGCAATGATGATCGATGTGGCAGCAATGTTATTCAATAGCCTGTTTAAAGCCCAAACCAACAATTTTAGGAGTATTAAAGTACAAAGAAATACAAAGAATGTTGCCTTTGTCCAGATCTGTGCTTTATTTTACATGGGATAACATCTTTGCCCAGGGTAATCTCAACATGCCCAGGCTAATCTCTACCAATCTCTGGAAAAGTTTTGCATTTTTCCATTGTCTTCATTTCTTCAAGAATTGCATAGAAGTCCATGCTGGAAGCACTGATAGTTAATAGCAAAGTTAAGCTAGATAAACAATAAGATAACTGTGCAGAAAGAAAATAAGTGGATTAAGTAACAAGTCTTCTTTGGGTGTGTGTTGGGTATTCTAGGTAAAAATCAGAGAAAGGAAGGATGCTATGTTTGAATCCACTCCCAACTCTCCCTGTATAACTTGAAAAGATCCAATAATAATGTGGAATTCTAGGTCAGAATTCGGTCAGCCTTGAAGTGTCTTTGAAAAAAATAGGTAAAAATTTGTGTTATGTAGAGAAATACTATGGTTGATAATATAAGGAAAAAAGGTAAGGATTTTTAAAATTACATTCTTAAATTTGGAATTTTACACGTTGTCCAGGAATTTAAGAAAAAAAGATGGTCAGCTATTTATATATATTCTAGCACTGAACAGGTAAGTATATATCTGAGTACCAGGGTTCTCGCTGTCAGAGATGGTAGCAAACAAGAAAGTGGAGCAGCATGAGCCTGTGGGCTTGGATTGGCATTGGAGGGAGTATGCACTTCTGTATTGGAATATTTACTCAGGGGAAAACAGAAACAAATGTGTGTGTAAAATACATTTCTCAGCTCTGCTTATTGAAAGGATCTAGAAATAATGTTATCTCAACAGCAATGAGAAAGATCGACTCCCAGATCTTGGATCTTAAATACTCTTCTTTAAGAAAAGGAACGGGGCTCCTTGAAGAAATGGCTCATCCAGAACTGGAGCAGGGAAAGAACAAGATGAGCCTGGAACATCTTGATATGTCATACAGGAGAAAAATGCTTGAGGAATGATAGGGCCATGCCAAGGGACATACAAACTTCTTTGAAGAGGCTCCCAAGAATGAATCTGGAATAATTTGAACAAGAACAATAATGATGATGATGATAGTAATGGGTTTTAATTTGTTGAATAAAATAAGATTCCACGAGCTTATACTGAAATAAATAAATAATTGAAAAACAAATAAATAAGGGAGAACAGGGAGGCCTTCCTGACTGTACAGTTCTAACTAATAATATATAGAAGGAATGAGGGAATTAAAAAACCACCACGTGGACAACAGCACATTCATAATTATTTCAGTTAAGTATCATCAACATGGCTGGGCACAGTGGTGCATGCCTGTAGTCCCAGCGACTCAGGAGGCTGAGGCAGGGGGATCACAAGTTCAAAGCCAGCCTCAGTAAAAATGAGGCACTAAGCAACTCAGTGAGACCCTGTCTCTAAACAAAATACATAACAGGGCTGAGGATATAGCTCAGGGGTCGAGTGCCCTGGAGTTCAATTCCTGGTACCTCCAAAACCAAAACAAAACAAAAAAGAATCATCAAAGTATGCTGAAAGTATGGGTAAAATTTATGATGAAGAACATAATGTTCAGTTTCAAAACATTGCCTTATAAGATATACTAGTAGCAAAGAAAAAAAGTAACTACAATGGAGGAGTCTAATCAACAACTCCTTAACCAAATATCAGAGTGAAACTCACCAGTAACAGGAGATTCTAGAATCCTGATATCTACATCAAAATGCTCAACTGAACCTATCATCAGGAAGAACTCTTAGGTAAACCCATACTCCTCAAAAGTGTCAAGGTTCTGAAAGACAAAGATGACTGAGGAAACATTGCAGATTAAATGAGACTAAAAGGTTGGGATAATTAAATGTAAAGTGAGGTGTTTCATTCGATCCTGGACCAGATAAAGAACACCAATGGCACACTGGCAAAATTTGAATGTCTGAAGATTAAGATTAGATAATAACATTATATCAATGTTAATCAGGAGATTTTGATAATCATGCTTGTGTATTTATATCATTGTGATGACATAAGAGGTCCAAATTTGGGAAGTCTGCATGAAAGATACACAAAAATTTATTTTATTATTATTATTAATTATTATTATTACCAGGGATTGAACCCAGGGGTGCTTAATCACTAAGCCACATCTCCAGCCCTTTTGATTTTTTGAGACAGGGTCTTGCTAAGTTGCTTAGGGCCTCACTAAGTTGATGAGGCTGGCTTTGAACTTGCAATCCTCCTGCCTCAGCCTCCTGAGCCACTGGGATTGCAGATGTGTGCCACCATGCCCAGGTTTTTATTATTTTTTAAAGCCTGAAGTTACTTCCAAATAAAAAGGTGAAAAGAAAAAATTGCCAAGCAATACTTTTCTGTGGGTAGAAAATATGTCCATGTACCCTTTCATGTGATTTTGAGTTTGGTAATTGGATTTGGATGTGATATTCCCACTCTCTACAGCACACATCTAACAGTGAGTTTGGCTTCTAGAAGCCCAGAGTACAGACTAAGTGATTAAATTCCATGATACATGCCATGGATGAAATTAGAGTCAATTAAATGAACTCAGAAGCTTTGATTAGAAAGAAAAGTTGGAAGTATATGCAAAAGAGACAAGCAACATTCTTTTCTCTTACTGTTTCTTTTTTTTTCCGGTCACATTCAGCTTTAGGCTGCAACTAATGAGGTCCAGTCTCTTCAAAACCCAGGTTGAAAAAAGTCATGATTATGATATTAGATGCAGGTCATTAATTGAAACTTCTAGGAGTGGTAGGGGCTGGGAGGACAGGATATAACTTCCACGCTCTCATCCCCTACATGGAAAATTTTTGCTTGCCTAGAGTCTGTGGTTCCACAGACAAACCTTTAGGTGTTGTCAGAGAGGAGACTAAGAATCCAGCTATCACTTATGGATAAAACTGATCCTGGTTTCCAGCAAGGTGGGTGGGGTTGCTCACCTTCCCCAGTGGCCTTCAAAATCAGAAAGGAATGGGTACTGAGGGAGGAAGCCCACTGGCTCCAACCCCCAGCATCTTGTTCCTCTGTATTCTCCTGCAAGATTATTTCTACCCAGGTTTAACAATTTCAAAAGTCTATTCTTTATATCCATATTCCTTGGAGGCAAAAGAGCTGGTAATACTGTTCCATCTAAATGAAAATAACTTTAATTTAGCCCTAAGATTTGATTTTTTTTTTTCTTCATATGAGTTCTTTTGGCTGTGGACTCAATTTGTATTGAATTTGATAGATTCATTCTAATATCCTTGCCTACATGAAAAAAACTCAGTGTATACTAATTCCTTTTTGAATCATTCAGAGACTATGGGCATGATAAAATACGTCAGTTGTTATACAGGTCACATTAGGAATATTCATGTTTTATAAATATGAAATAAGCAGCAATGGATGACATTGTACATTCCTTACATTTTTAATATACACCAGAGCTGCAGAGTGGATCTGGAGGAAGAAATCCCTGCTGTATTCATTCTCTGCTGCAGATAGGGAAAATCATTAGATTTTTGCTGGGGCAGGACATCCTATCTTTCTGTTTAGACCTTTAGACACCATGCATGTGCCTGGACTCCCAAGTAGGTCAGGCAATGAGAGCCAGCATTAAAGACCCAGATCCCCAGCTAGAGCTTTGTACTCCCTCCCAGGTAAAAGAGGCAGACTTAGAAGCAATGCTAATGGAATGCCATTTACACCAACTTCTTCATTTTCTTGTAGGTGGGAAATCAAAATGGAAATCAGTGCATTTAAATTTTTATTTTGAACCCTCCTCTCTCACCAGCACTGAACTTGCCCTGGAGAAGAGCTGTTTGGTCATCTGCATGTATAACAAATTCCCACCTCCTGCTGCAAAGACTGCTTACTGCTGGGTGGAAAATGTATTTAAAATTGGACACCTTTTTTTAAAAAGAAAAAAAAAAATCTAAGACGCCAAGATAGGGTACTTTTTCCCAGAAGGACTTGCAGAAATGGAGGGTTTTTAATGAATACTGATAAGTCTGAATATGAAATGAAAGATTAACAGCTATGTTAGCCAGTGACAGATGTTGCAACCCAATATAACAGAGCCTCATATGCCATCGGCATCCCTCCCAACAGAATTAAAGGAGAACTGCTCATTAATATAGAAAACATGTCCTGCCTTTCTTCTGTTTGAAAAGAGTCACTCAGTTTCCTTAACATCAGACTGGTTGTTTTAAACCCTAGTTAGAATATATCGTTTGAGCATGGGCTTTTGGTGGGAGCCTTATTGTTCAGTTTAATTCATATATATCTCATTCTTTTAAAAGTATTTGGCAGCAAAAACAGAAGCTGCAAACAGCACTTACATACACAAGCAATTTTAACTTAAATTCAAACAGAACAGCCACAGAAACCCATATAAATAGCATTTTTACAGGTTTGCTTCACCTCAACCAGGCGACATTCATATGAATATGGCAAATTGGAGATAAGAGGAGCCACAGATAAATGCCTTGCTCAGTGTCCCCCAGTCAATGGGAAAACTCAAATCAGTTCTAGAAACCTGGGCCTGGATAAAGAAAAGGGGCAGTGGAACAAGATGTCCTATGCCACTGAGAGATTATAAAGTTCTCATATAGGCCACAGCTTAGATGTTAAATGATTTCATTTCTCATCTTCCCTGTCAATTTCATTTCAAAGAATTAGCATCATGAATTTGAATGGAGCTATGTCAAATGCAAACTTCTTTTTCATTGCCTTGAACCTTAATTTATACATATGTAAAGTGTAAATTAAAAAACATCATAAGATACTATGATTTTCAAAAAACTTGTTACCACCTTAAGAATCATAAAATATAAAACACATACCAGGATAGGTTAGTGAGGCTGATTTATTTGCAATGACAAAAGCAGCTCTCTTAGACATTGTCAAGGTTTGCAGATTATTAGTAATTGAACTTGAGTTAGGGAAGCATTGCTCAGGAGGTACACTGGGAAAGAAAGCAGAACATCAGAACGTAAGACTTGGGCAAATTATCATTTCAGTAATTCCTAGTTAAATTATTAATACCATACCATGTTTTTCATTTGTTTCGTGGCATTTATCACAATCTATAATTGTTCAATTCATTTATTGGTCAGTTGATAACCTTTCTTTCAAATGCAATTTCTATGAGGTGAAAGACCCTGCCTAACTTGTTCACTATTCTAATACTAAAGCTTTGCCCAGGCCTGACACATGAAAGACAGGCATTCAGACAGGATTTTGAATAAATAAGTACATGAATGAATGAATGATTTTCATAATCAATAAATCAATAATTGATCGATACCTTAGTTGGAAATAAAGCTATATTTTAAAAATGCAATGCCCTTTCATGGAGGCACGGCCATCAAATAAAGGATGCATGGTCTCTAGGTTCTGTACCTGAGACCTGACTCCATCCTGATATCTACCATGCATCCACATTACCTGTGACATAGTGACACCCAGCACCAACACACACACTTAACTGGTGATTCCGGCAATTTTCAGTTTTGTCCTGTACATTTTTATATGTGTCATTTTTATGAAAGCTCCCACGTAACTTACAAAAGCTCATAAACTAACATTTTGGAAGAAGTCACTTAGTGAAAGAGAACATTTTCTATACCTTTTTTATTCTCCATTAACTGAGGAAGTATTTCTTTTAACTCTACAGGAAAAAATAATTCTCCTTAAATGCCATCTGTAAGAAAAGAAAAAGTTGTTTGACAAAATATTGATTGTCAGCAGGAGGTCAAAGTTATGTGAGGGCAAATGTAGGTGTTTGTAATATAATATTAACCTCATTTTATAAGGAACTTGAAGGACATTGGGCATATTGTGCAATTAGTCACCTGCAGTACTAGTCAACGGGAGGAAAGTCCTAGATTAGTCTGAGCTTTGATTCTGACACTCTGAGCCACTCACTAAATGGAAGCTCCAGTTTCTATCCCCCTCAGGAAGGCTCCAGCCACCTTGAGCCCAATGAAGCAGTAGTCCAGGCTCTGGTAGGAGTGATGGAGAGATGTGCCAACATTGCAGAGGAGCACCTGTTGTCTGTGACTGGACCTCCTGAGAGGCACTCTCAGAGCTGATGAATTTGGAAATAGAGAGGAAAATTTGTGCTCAAAATGCTTGGACTGAAAGAGAACTTCAGTTAAAAAATAAGTACTTGGAATCCAGAGAGGTAAAGTGATTTCTACAAGATAAAATCCCAGTGGAAAAATAGTGGAAGGCAGGTTATGAATCCTAAAGCCGATAGAAACAGAGCTCATGTTTGATGCTGTGAAGAGGAATCTCAGATCCTTCTGTCCAATAGAATAGATTCTTCAGGAAGAAGCCCCTAGCCCTAAAATTTGTTCTCTTTGCAAGGGAGGGTTGGGAGGAAAGACTGCAGATTACCCCCCTTACTATGGGAGCACAAAGAAAAAGGAGACTGTTGACTTTCCATTTCTACAACAAATACCTGAGAAAAATCAATGAATAAAAAGAGAAGATTTATTTTGGCTCATGGTTTCAAAGGTCCTTGTCCATGATTGATTAGCTCTGTGGGCCTTTGGCAAGGCAGCACATTATGTGTGAGCATGTGACAGAGCAAAACCACCCACCTCATGTCCAGAAAGCAAAAGAGAGAGAGAGAGAGATACCATGCCCTGTCAGGCATGGCCCCAGTGACCTGAAGACCTTCCAGTAGACTCTACCTCTTAAAGCTTCCACCACCTCCCAACAGCATCACAGGCTGGGGAACAAGTCTTCAAAACATGGATCTTTGAGGGACATTCCAGATCCAAATTACAGGAGAGACAAAAAAAGAGAGAGAGAGAAACTGTGGCAGGCATATTACAACATGGGGCACCAGAGAAGTGTTAGCAGTTGTCCAAATATGAGTCAGAATGAATTCGGGAAAGCAGTCCCTAGAGTAATGGAAATATAGTTAAGGGAACAGGATTTTAAATTCCGCACTTCATGTTATTATGCCCAGATGCAGAGAAGATTTGAAGTTAGTGGAAAAACTCTGGTGTGTTGATGAGAGCATTCACCCACCAACCTGCAGGGCACAGAGAGGTTTAGCAGGCATAGAAAGCCATGACCACAGAGAAGAAAGTCCTGATACAAATGATGGAGTCATTGCTTTCGGTCACAATGGGCTAAAGGTTTTTCAGGGCTGCCTGGCACCTGGAAGATACCATGCCCTGTCAAGCCATGGCCCCAGTGACCTGAAGACCTTCCAGTAGGCTCTACCTCTTAAAGCTTCCACCACCTCCCAACAGGCACCTGGCACCTGCCTATCACTCACACAACAGTGAATCCCTGCAAACATTGGTAGGCACCAGTTATACACATGGTATTGGCTGAGGGTTTGGCAAACTGTGTATACATCATTCTATATTATGTATGGCTTCTGACATTGCAAGCTAATCCCTTTAGAGTGTCCCTCATATCTGAAGAATTGGTAGACATAAGCATTAAATTTGCCAAGTTTACCAATATTAAGTCAACTCACAGATTGGGGGACCCAGAGTAGATGATCCAATGGAATAGCACACTACAAATTGTTCTAGCCCCTGTAAGCAGCCTGTTACTCATGCTTCTCCAAAGCTCTAAGTGAGTCAGGAAAACTGGGCAGGACAGAAGTTTTGATCCAGAAAGAGCACAAATATGGAGTTAGGCAAAGCTAGGTCAGAATTCTGGGCTCTAATACTGTGATGCTAGCCAAGTAAGATAAATTGATGTCTTAGTCAGCATGAACTGCCATTACAAAATACCACAGATTGGTGGCTTAAACAACAGGGATTTATTTCTCACAGTTATGGAGGCCAGAAGTCCAAGATGAAGGTGAAAGCAGAATCATTGTCTGGTGAAAGCCCTTTCCTGGGGTTATAGATAGTCACCTTCTTAATGTATATTCACCTGACCTTTTCTCAGCGCATGCAGGTGAAGAGAGAGTGAGGAAGCTAGCTCCCTGGTGTCTCTTATTATAAGGACACTAATACCATCATGGGGGTCCCACTCTCGTGACCCCTCTAAACTCTAAACCTAATCACCTCTCAAAGGTCTTACCTTCTAATACCATCACGTTGGGGGTTAAAGCTTCAACATATGCATTGAGTGAGACACAAATCAATCCATAACAGCGTGTATGTTAGGTGGCTCCTTCTATATCTGTGTAAGGACTAAATATTAAATTGATAATGTTAAAGAGATCTTAAAGCATGGGGCCTGGTAGGTGCTCATATTCATTTTCATCCTTTATCTGGGCAAATACCTGTAGACAGTCCCCAAAACTTTGTTTTAAATTGTGATAAAATATATACAATGTTAAAGCTTGCCATGTTAAGAGCTTTTAAATGTACAGTTCAGTAATGTTAAATATATTCACTGCAATGTGTAATCAATCTCCAGAGCGGTTCTCCTCTTACAAAACTGAAACTCTACACCCATAAAATAACAACTCCCCATTCCCCCCTTCTCTAAAACTTTTTAATCGAAAAGAACAAAGAATCAAGAACTTCAATTGCTACTCAGAATAGCTGCTAAGAATCAGGTTTGTCTATACACTAAATTGTAGATTTAAATGACATCATAATTGTTTCACATTTAGAAGTTCATAGAGAAGCAAGTGATGAATTAAAAGTGTTGATACAGAATGAGTGATCAGATAAAATTCTGTTGTTTTTTTTAAAGTAAAACAGTTTATTAAGTTTTTTTCTTTCTCATAAACATTTGTGACTATCTGTTCCAGATATTTCTAGAATATGCACAATGGAATATTTTTCTGGTCAATTATCATTAAAATTTCCTATTGCTTAGGGAAGCTCAGGTGGAAGGAGAGGGAGGAACAGGAGACTGGCACTCCATATCTGTGATCCCACCCTGACTATCTCTATCACTTGTGTTCTTTTCTTTTTTTCCCCTATCTCTTTCCACATTTTTAAATTGGTGTGTTATAATTGTACATAATTATGATATTTGCTGTTACAAATTCATACATATACACAATGTAACAATGTAATTTGGCGAATATCATTCCCCAGCATTTCCCCTCTTCCTCTCCACCTCTCTTCCGTTTTTTCCTTTCCTCTATTGATCTCCCTTTGATTTTCATGAGATCCCCACCCCCCCACACACACTTTTGGTTCCCATTTTCCTCTCTAGCTTCCACATATGAGAGAAAACATACAACCCTCAACCTTCTGAGTTTGGCTTATTTCACTTAACACAACAGTCTCTGGTTCCATTCATTTTTTTTTTCTATAAATGACATAATTTCATTTTTCTTTCTAACTGAGTAAAATTCCATTGTGTATATGTACCACATTTTCTTTATCCATTCATCCATTGATGGACATCTAGGCTGGTTCCATAGTGTGAATATTGTGAATTGTGCTGCTATAATCATGGATATGCATATACCATAGTATGATGACTTTAATTCTTTAGGATAAATACAAAGGATTGGTATAGCTGGGTTATATGGTAACCCTTACCTCTCACCCTTATCTAGACCCTTATCTCTCATCCTGAACAAAAATCAACTCAAAATGGAGCAAAGACCTAGGAATAAGATAAGAAACTATGCAACTTCTAGAAGAAAACATAGGTTCAGCACTGCAACATACAGGCATAGGTAATGACTTTCTCAATAGGACCCCTAAAGCTCAGGAAATAATTCCGAGTTAATAAATAGAATAGCATCAAGTTAAAAAGCTCCTGTGCAGCAAAGAAAACAATTAGGAAAGTTAAGAGAGAACCTATAGAATGGGAGAAAATCTTTTCTAGTTACTCTAATGACAGGGGATTAATATCTAGAATATATAAAGAACTCAGAAAACTCCAAAAAATAAGTAAATAAATAACCCAATTAATAAATGTGCAAATGAATCAAACAGACACTTTTCAAAAGAAACACAAATGGCCAAAAAATCTATGAAAAATGTTTAACATCATTAGTAATTAGAGAAATGCGAATCAAAACTACACTGATATTTCATCTCACACCCTTCAGAATAGCAACCATCAAGAATATAAATAATAACAAATACTGGAGAGGATGTAGAGAAAAAGGAATACTTTTACACTGCTGGTGGGATTATAAATTAGTACAACCACTATGAAATCAGCATGGAGATTCCTCAAAAGACCAGGCATAGAACTACTCTAAAACACAGTTACACCACTCCTTGGTATTTATCCTAAAGTTCTGCTTTTAAAAAATTACAATGGTTCAAAATGACATATCACATTCAAACTCTGACAAATGGAAGCCCACTGATTCATTACAAAGGTTGTATACACATGCGGCAAATGTTTAGCAGGTCTATGTGAATGATGCAGAAAAGGGAACTAGAAAGTAGCATGTACAATAATGTTTTCCAGAACTCCCCCGTGATAGCAATCACCCAAGATACTTGTAGAAACCACAAACTCCTGAGCCTCATCTCAGACCCATTTAATCAGAATCTCCAGATTGGATTCTTGTTATAATATTTTAAAACAACAATCTTCTAGAGGGTAAGAAATCTGTATCCAAGTACACATCTTTCTTAAAAAACTGCCCAGGAATGCTGATTACAATGTAAAATGGGTGACTGAGCATAGCAGCTCTAATTTGAAAGGTTAACTTACATGTTTTTTCCAAGCACAGAAGCGTAATTGGCCACAAATGAGACTGATTGCAAGGAGACACTGTTGGGGCGCTTGGAATAGAATAAGAGACATGCCACTTGTAGGAAGTGGGTAGAAATAAAATAAGATCACAGGTCAAGCATAACATGGAGGAGGTGGAAGGGTTTATGCATACCATGTCATAGTACCTGTTCTAACATCCCAAAGAAAAAAGTACAATTTTTCAAAATATAATAGAACATGGAACCAGTTTACAATTCATGACTTATGATTTTGTTTTCTGACAGTGAAAACATCACCAGTTTGCCACCAGGATGGAAAATGGAAACAAAGCAAAGGTAAATACCACCTCCCAGAGGAATTTGCTATATATATAGGAAGAGCTTCTAGTCCAGGGTGCAGGATACATTGCAGCAACTAAGCAGATAAAAAGGGAGGTCCCAGCCCGGCATGGTGGCACTTGCCTGTAATCCCAGTAGCTCGGGAAGCTGAGGCAGGAGGATTGCAAGTTCAAAGCCAGCCTCAGCAAAAACAAGGCACTAAGCAACTCAATGTGTCTCTGTCTCTAAATAAAACACCAAAAAGGGGGCTAGGAGCCAGGCACAGTGGTGCAAGCCTGTAATCCCAGCACTTAGAGAGGCTGAAACAGGAGAATCGTGAGTTCAAAGCCAGCCTCAGCAACGGCAAGGTGCTAAGCAACTCAGTGAGACCCTGTCTCTACATAATACACAAAATAGGGCTGGGGATGTGGCTCAGCGGTTGAGTGCCTCTGAGTTCAATCTCCAGTACCCCAAAAAAAGGGGGCTAGGGATGTGGCTTAGTTGTTCAGTGCCCCTAAGTTTAATCCCAGTACCAAAAAGAAAATTAAAAAAAAAAAAAAAAAAAGGAAATCCTGAGAGAAGGGTGGGGGAGCATAACGGAGACTGAGAATGGGACTGAGATGGAACCAGATCCAAAGGAGAAGTTAGCCCTGGTCCTGAGTTAAGGAGTACTGCCATTTTGAGACAGATGAGCTTCTAGAAACTAGGACTTTCTAAGAGAACAACAATGCCTAGACTTCCTACCCTTACAGTTACAAGTAAGGGTTTTGGTGCCACTATCAGTGACAATGATTCCTTACTTATCATTATTTATTTAGTCTCTTTATTTTAATACCTTTGATTAGCTTTTGTTCGTTGTGAACATAAAACCTGACAACAACAACTTAAAGGAGGAAAAGTTTATTTTGCTACATGATTTCAGAATTTCTTTTTTTTAAAATATTTTGTTGTAGATGAACACAATATCTTTATTTATTTTATGTGGTGCTGAGGATCAAACCCAGTGCCCCACGTATGCGAGGCAAGCGCTCAACCGCTGAGCCACAGCCCCAGCCCCTCAGAGTTTCAGTAGATGGCCAAATCCATAGCTCTGGGTCCAAGAGGAGGAAGAACATCATGGAGGAAGAGGGTGTCTGAGGTAAGCAGCTCCTGGCAACCCGAAAACAAGGAGAGAAAGAGAGAGATCTCTGCTCACCGGAAACAAAATATAAACCCCAAAAGCACACTCACACACTCGCAGTGTCCTACTTCCTCAAGCCACACCCTACCTGCCTAAAACTAACACTCACTTAATCCATTCAAGTGGATTAACTCACTTATTAGATTACAGTTCTCATAATTTAATAATTTTACCTCTGACTGTTCTTGTATTGCCTCACACATGAGCTTTTAGGGGATACCTCATCTAAACCACAGCACATCTGACATCTATCAAAAAGAAAAACCCAAAAGAAACTCTTGCAAAGCTCATTTAATACTATTTGCTACAAAGTGAAGTTATTTTCTTTTTCTTTATTTCTGCACGTCTTGCACTCGGAATAGCCCAAGCATTGACGCATACAATTGGTGTTGCTAGATTTTCCATGGCTTTTCTTTCTGGCTGAAGGATTAATAGATTGTGTTTAACCAGAGTTGTTTAGAAGGCAGTGAGGTGGGTGGAAGAGAAAGTGCAGATTGAATTAAAACCATGCGCTCCCTGTTTGAAGAAATTCTACATACATCTTAATTCTAGAATAAACCACAGGACCCCAGTTAAATTCCCACCTCCTTCAGATCTGCATTACTAAAGCACAGCACATCACTCTGAATTAATGCTATTCAAACTACTGACAAAAAAGCACAAACAATTGTAAATCCTTTCTACTACTGAAGCATTACATAAGATCTGATGCTACCAGAGTCTGGGTTCAACAGTAAAGTAAAAAGCACTCAAACCAGGCGTGGAGGTGCACACCTATAATCCCAGCAGCTGAGGAGGCTGAGGCAGGAGGATTGCAAGTTCACTTCAATCCTCACTTCAGCAAGTGAGGCACTAAGCAACTCAGTGAGACACTGTCTATAAGTAAAATACGAAATAGCTCTGGGGATGTGGCTTAGTGGTTGAGTGCCCCTGAGTTTAATCATCCCTGGTACCAAAAAAAAAAGCACTCAAGGTCAGGCATGACGGGTAAGGCAGGCAGGGAAGTCCGAATTTTTTTTTTTAAAGTAAACATCTTTGACAATCTTTAAGTTTTTATTACAATTAGAGCATCAAAATTGCCTAAAGGTACAATATGTTAAAATGTATATACTCCAACTAGGCGCAGTGGTGCATACCTATAATGCCAGCAGCTCAGGAGGCTGAGGCAGGAGGATCGCAGGGTCAAAGCCAGCCTCTGCAATTTAGTGAGGCCTTAAGCAACTTAGTAATACCCTGTCTTTAAGCAAAATATAAAAAAGGGCTAGGGATGTGGCTGAGAGATTAAGTACCCCTTAGTTCAATCTTGGTACCAAAAAAATGTATATACTCCATTAAAAACTGCCAAATTTTCAGCAAATACATGGAATATGGTCTGAACAGAGTGAAGCAGATTTTTAGAGTGTTGTACTTCTCCAACAGGATGGCCTTAGTAGTTACTTATGTTATAACTAGAAAATTAGAAAAATATATTTAAAGGATAAATTAACCTTTCACACCTCTTAAAAGGAAGATTTCCCCTTGAGGGAAGAATGGAAGATAAGGTTATAACTTTATTCTTAATGCCAAAGAAAAATGTGATGACCAAGATAATTTTTCAACAGCAGAAAGTACATTGTTTCCCCCAAGGCTTCTCAGCCATCCCAATCACTCATTGGTCATTGTCTCCAAATAAATAAAATAGAAAGCCAAACTAATCATAGAGATACAACTAACATATGCCGATGTTTTATCTGGATACCACATGGGGGAATGCACAGGGGAGAAATAAACCTCAAGCGATAACCTCTAGAAATGGAAAGGAAAACAGCCAGAGCAAGCAACTGCTCACAAGTCAGCCTCATGGAAACTTAGAACACTCATATCATGGAGTTCTTAAGCTCCCAATAGTCGAGGCAGGTGCATCCTGGTAGTAGTGGCAAGCAGTCTGGTGACTCACAGGATCCCCCAGGCATGGAAGGTATGGTGATGTAAGAATGCAGCAATTAAGATTTACTAAGGGCTTAGCTGGGCATGGTGGCACACGCCTGTAATCCCAGCAGCTGGGGAAGCTGAGGCAGGGAGATCACAAGTTCAAAGCCAGCCTCAGCAAAAGTGAGGTACTAAGCAACTCAGTGAGCCTTTGTCTCTAAGAAAAATAGAACTGGGGATGTGGCATAGTTGTCGAGTGTCCCTGAGTTCATCCCGGGTATGAATTAAAAAAAAAAAAAAAAAAAAAAAAAAGATTTACCAAGGGCTTATTACATTCTAGGCACTATGCTAAGGGTTTTACTTATATCATCCATTGAATTTACCTAATCAATGGATCCATATAGTACATGCCATTATCATCCCATTATAAAGGTAAGAAACTAGGTTTTTTAATATTTTTTTTAGTTGTAGATGAACATAATACCTTTATGTATTTTATGTGGTGCTGAGGATGGAACCCAGTGCCTCACACATGTAAGGCAAGCACTCAACCGCTGAGCCATGACCCCAGCCCCAAGAAACTAGGTTTTATTCAGGGTTAACAGTTGCCTAGGAACATGCTATTCATGGCAGAATTTTCTGGATCTTCTCCACATTAGAGCTCCAGCGCTCTGTCATTCTCCAGTCATGGATATCGTGAGCTAGTCAAACAGGAGTGTTGCCCATTCAGGAGTGTTGCCCATTTCTCCTCAAGTACCTCCTCCTCTGAGATCTGCCTCCTTGATGCCCTTTGTCGCCTGACACTTCTTGGTCACAGAACTTAACTCCCAGTATTGTGAGTGCCTGATGACTTAAAACATCAGAAGACTCGACCCTTTTCAAAGACATAGATCTTTCCTATGCTGCTCACCATTGTACCCAGGTGCACAGCATGCATGTCTGAGGCACAGCTGGTAAAAAAATATTTCTTGAATAAATGAGCCATTTAATTTCTTCATTTACTGTTGGAGAAATGACTATAAAACAGGGTCAGGTAGTTTGCCCAGTGCCACACAGAAGAGTGAAGTACAGGTAGAGTGGAGGCCAAAAACCAGGTCTCTTCCTACCTTGCTGCTTTTACTTGCTGGCCTAGAAAGTCTCCACCATCTATCTCCCTCCATTCCTAGGTCCCCAGCTCCTGTCCCCGCCTCACTCACACTGACCTCAGAAGGCATTTGCAAGATCTAAAGCATTTATGGGACAATTGATCACAAGTCACTTTGTATTAGGAATTCCACCATATATTTTTTAAATTGCCTTTTAAATCTCTCTTACCCATATTCAGTGCTTTCCAGCATTACCAGTTACACCTGCACTTTGCTTTGCAGCCTGCAGTGGGGACTTGGATCAGTGTTAATTTGATTTTGAAGCACTATGCAGAGTATATACAACCTAGACTTTTTCATACAGTAATAGCAGTGAAACAATAAACTGATAATTTCCCACCCTCAGGATTGCCAGAGAAAGCAAAATGGATTCTCATTCCCATTCTTGCCACAATTCTAAGAACATGCGTACTTAATACCAATCAATCTTAGTCCTAGTGGTCCCATGCTTCCTGACGCCACTCCCACTGTATATATTGATTCAATGTAGAGATTCAGCCATCTCCATTATTCATACCCATCACTTCCATCACCTATTAGCTATTCTCCAAATAGAGCTATTCAAACCAACTCAACAGATTACCTCTGGAAACATTATAGATTGGTCAAGAAATGAAAACAAACAACACCAAGATTTATAAGCCATTACTGAATGGTATGCTAAAGGAAAGAAACCGAACAGAAAGGAGAAAGAAGAGTTTCAAGAAAGCCATTGACAGGCTCTCAGAAGTAATGTGATACAGATGCTGTGTTAGTCAGCTTTCTGTTGCTGTAACAAATACCTGAGGCACATAATCAACTTATAAAGAGAAAAGGTTAATTTTCACTTATAGTTCTAGAGGTTTTGGTCCATGATCATTTGGTCCTGTTGCTTTGGACTTGAATTGCATATCATAGTAGGAACACATGCTGAAGCAAAACTGTTCACCTTATTATGGCTGGATCCCAAAGAGAAAGAGGAAAACAGGATCCCACAATCCCCTTCAAGGACACTCCAATGACATAAAGGCCTCCTATTAGGCTAGGTCCTACCTCTTAAAGTCTCCACCACTTCCTAATAGCACCACCCTGGGAATCATGACTTTGACACATGGACCTTTTTGGAACACGTATTATCCGAACTATAGCAGATACCAACCAACAGAGAGGAAAGGGTGGCAGAGAACAAAGGAGCCAATTCATGTGACCCTGTTGGTACCAATTGCCACTCACATCCTCAGTCAAGAAAAATAAGGAGAAAAGTACAGTCTACTAGACACAGACATTGTCCCAAAGGGAAAATATTAATATATATTGCTGAAGTATAAAAAACAATCTGGTTTCAGGAGGAAAATCTTGGCTCATTTTTATTCCTGTTACTCGGTAAATACATTCATTCATCATTTAGCCACCCCATTTCTTTGAAATTCTATAACATGCTGCCTACTTCATCTTGAAATATCTATGCTTGGAGAAGAATGTGCAGCTTAAGCACAAAAGCTTTAAAATGCCACAGGAGTAATATCAAAAATCAGCTTAAGAACTTAACACAACAAGACAAAATACCAATAAATCTCAAGTATGAGTGTGTGTGCATTTTAATAAAAGAATTCCTGAGTACAGTATTACGATTTGACCTGCCAAATATAAGATATTTTCCAGCATCTTATGTTTATAATTGTAATAAAAGGTCTTATTGTAGCTGCTAACATCAAGAACAGGTAGGCTTTGGGGTTAAAGAGTTTTATTAAGGAGGGTAACATATAATTGCTGGGAAAACTGACTATTTTTCAGATAAAATTTCAGATTTGAATCTTGCCTTTTTTACATAATTTTTCAAACAGCTTTTGGCCCCTTTAAAAATGGTTATTAGGTGGAAAGTTTCTTTCATCTTTTGTTCTTCTGTCCTTTCTTTTTACGTGATCAGAGACATGGTATTTTACATTGACACTCATCTTCACATTGTCTATAAGTGCTTAGCAATATTCGGGTGTAAATTTTGGTGTTAAGAAAAATAACATTGTCTTCCAAATCCTCACTAGTTTTCATTCAATACTGCAGCAAATGACAAGAAAATATTCTTATGTTCCGGTTCATGGAGGCACTGGAGAAGGCAGATTGCCATTGAACTCTTGTGGTTGAAAGGCAGGCTGACAGTGGGCCATGGGCCAGATGGCTCCCTAGTGACATGGCTCTGCTATTCTGCATTCCTGAGTGGATGGGACAGACTTAGAGCAAAAGCTATTTACATCCCAAACTACTGAACTGTCCTATCAGAAATAACATTGGCCATAAACAGAGGAGAAGAAAAAATAAAGGATTTTTCTGCTGCTCCCAAAATGAGTGAGTGACCTTTACTTTAGGATAAAATCTAAATGAATTATTTGTTCTCCACTTTTCACAATATGAAAAATATACACTGTTTTAGTTTGTTTTCTGTTGCTATAACAAAATATCTGAGACTGGGTGATTTATAATTTATAGAAGTTGATTTGGCTCACAGTTCTGGAGGTGGGAAGTCCAAGAACATAGCATTGGCATCTATTGAGGGCTTTTGTTTTTCTTTTTTATTTATTTATGGTACTGGAGATTGAGCCCTAGGACACTCTAGCACTGAGCTACATCCCCAGGCCTTTTTTATTTTTCATTTTGAGACTGGGTCTTGCTGAGTTACTGAGGCTAGCTTCAAACATGTTATCCTCCTCCTTCTGCCTCCTAAATAGCTGGGATTACAGGTATGTTCCACCACACCTGCAGGTGAGGGCCTTCTTGCTGCATTATAACACAGCAGAGACCTCTTCTTAAAAAATCACTGATGCTATCATGGGACTCCACTGTCATGACCTCAATTAATGTTATTTGTCTCCCGGTAGCCTCACTTCCAAATACCATTAACATGAATTGGGGGATTAAGTTCCAACACATGAACTTTTGGGGAACACATTCAAACCATGACACATACATAGTCCCTTAACTTAACTCTTAAAAGTTTGACAGTACTTAGAATGCTTGCCTGTCATCCCTAGGAAGGCAGGGCAAGGCAACATCACAGTCCTGACATCTTCCATAGGCCCCTTAGACATGAAAACCAAAAAGTTTAAAATTGATTATTATCTTATTCAGAAAAAAGGAATAAAATATAACATCCCAGGTAGTCACTCTGGGCTTGTATGATAGCCCCAGTGATCCTGCCCAAGGGAAAAGCTTGAATGGCACATTCAAATAGGTAAAACTCATTTTGTTTCTTGGACCTCAAAGTACATCATCCGTGTTGGGGTGTGTGTGTCTCTCAATTCCCTTTGGGCTCATAAGCAAGTGCTTGTTTACAGGAAAAGAAGTGGTTCTTTAGGACTTTATATTGAGGAAATGAGCCATACAAAGTGCATCATTGATCAACTCCCTGACAGCACAAAATCAAAAGGTTAGAACCAAAGAGAAAAGAACATCTGGCTAGAGAATAAAGCCCAGCAAAACTGGCCACAGTGCTAAGTCATTATTTCTCTGGATTCTCAAATATGAGGAAGGAGAATCCCATTTGTTATCTCCTTGCACTGATTCCCAGACTCATAAAAGTTGGTTCCCAAAAGGACCCTGAACAGACCTGGTTCCTTGCCTCTCACTTTACTATTGACGATGTCGAGGCCCAAGTAGATTTGGGGGTTTCTGTGGATTTCTGACAGTCTCAACAGATGGTAACTAAATGACAGTGCCCAGGTTTCCTGGCTGTCAGTATGGACAATGCAGTAAGAACTGGGGTTTTGAAGGCAGGAAATGATTTCTGAGTCTGTCCTGTGGTGATTGTGCGACAAGTGACCTATTCTTATTTTATTAATATTGAGCACCTGTTCTTAAATGCATAGTGGCCAGAACTGCTTTAGCACTCTCCCATTTTAATCCTCCTGATGAACCTGAATCCCTATTTTCTATTTGCAGAAACTGAGGCCCCAAGAATTAACGTGACTTACCAAAGTCATCCACTCAAAAAAGACATGAAATCTTGCTTGACTGCTTCCCTCTTCTGCTGTTTCCATTATTTCAAAACTGACTCAAGGCATAAGTCCACTTATGGTGCAGACACAAAATACTTATAAAAATTAAAAGGACCAAAAGAAGAGAAACAGAAACAAACTCTACTGTGGCTGCTCCTCCCCACCCCACCCACATTCACTTACCTGTTAAAACTATTTAAGAATTCCTTAGAATTCTTGTCTTAACATCATGATGCCAACACATAGCACTACAGTAAATACTTAGTTGAAATTGAAGAGATCTTCTTCATAATTCTACGCAATTCCATGCCAATTCATAGACTATTGTCACTGTCATGTGTTTCTTTTTAACTTTTAGGAATGTCTAAAACTCGCACCATGGTAAGACCAAGGTGTTGTGACTTGTACAGTGTGTGTTCTTTAAGTTCTGGTTCATCTCAATTTCCCTAGCATTTCCTTGTTGATATTGAAAGTCTGACCCTAGGCAAGCAACGTGCACCAATGGGCACATTTGCAACCTCTTTGCTCCAAAGTGGAGGATCAAAATAGTCAGAGGTAGCCCTTGGGAGACCTGCTCTGGATGCCAGGGATGCTGGCCAGGACAGTAGCAGTAACTCCAAACAAGGGCATCTGGTCTCCAAGCTGTGCACAGAGTAGATCTATATCAGATAAATGGTTATTCTAATAAAGAGACCAGTACATTAGCTGAAACCCAGGGACATGTAAAATGTATTATGTAATTTATAGTCCAACAAGTTTCCTGTGGCAAAGGCAGCTAGAGAAACATTTCCAAAATGAATGTAATTTTAATTCCTAATCTAAAGAGAATCATTATAACCATCACTGATTTCCCCTTTGCAATTCTACACTATCATCTCTCATGGCACAGGATGCTATAACACTATAATGACCTTCTGCCCCTGCTGATACCAGCTTTGAGGAGAGTTCAGTACCTGCTCAGCATTACAATTACATCTCTCAAATGTGCAAAAGTCCCTGGAATTATATAAATCTGAAGATCTGGTATTTTGTGTAGACTCTTTCAATATACATACAAACAATAATAATTGCCATAGTTACAAATGATTTTCAATGGTTGTATGTACTCAATCACATTTAAAATACCCATGGCATTATATTACGGAGATAAAAAGGAAATGGAAAAAATATAATCTCTCATTACCTGTGGCACCAGGATTCTAAGTAACTGCTAGTGATCTTTTAAAATGGGGCATGGAATTAGTGGTAAAAATATTAATTACAGGACAATAAACTTTCATTTTTTTTAGACTTGAAAAAAGAAGCATAGAAGTTAATGCAAGTGACAGTAGGTTCTGCTGTTGGAAATTACCAGTAACAGATAATACTCAAGGACTTTCTGTATTCAGTTTAGCAGACTATTAACTATATAATCAGGGCTGCTGCTAGTCTTTCCCAGAGCCCTTGTACCAATTAGAAACTGATGTTCCTCTGGCCAGACGCAGCCTATAAAGCATGCCCTGAGGAACAGAGCTCCATCCAGCAGGGTTCAGCTCTTAACGTTCCTCAGGCCTTTGTATAGTACACTCTTCTATGGTGGCCCTGTCTATAGAAGTAAAGAAGCTAGTAACAGGTAAATAAACCATGTTATATCCATGTGAGGGAATATTAGAACATTATCAAAATTGTCTTGAAGGATATTCAGTATTTAAACTATTCTTTAAATATTCATGATATAATGTTAAGCTAGAAAAGTAAATCACAAAGACAAAAATACAATGTGATCTCAACTTCAGAAACAAATTGTCAGCTGTCAATAAGATAAGAAAAGTTACACCAAACCATTAGGAGTTATTAGCTCCGGACTGAACTATATGGTAAATTATTTTTGTATTAATAAATCTCTGCATTTGAAAAATTTTCTTCAATGAAGTATTACTATAACAAAAATGAATTATAAATAATGAAGAATTATCTATAATCTCATTTACTTTTTAGTTCAGGAAATATCATCTAGTTGTTTTTTTTTTTTTGCATCAAATGCAAGTGTTTCAGGCAGCTTTTTCATTGCTATGAGGAAAAGATCTGACAATTTTAGAAGAGTAAAAGTTCATTTGAGGGCTCACAGTTTTAGAGGTCTCAGTCCATAGAGGGCCTGCTCCATTCCTTGAGGCTGGAGGTGAGGCAGAACATCATGGCAAAAGAGTGTGGTGGAGGAAAGTGGCTCAAGACATGAAGATCAGGAAGCAGAGAAGGAGACTAAGCTCAGATCACCATATATACCCCAAAGGCATGCCCCCAGAGACCCCTCTCCTCCAGCCACTTCATACCTGCCTACAGTTATCACTTAGTTAATCTCTACCAAGGAATTAATTCACTTATTGGGCTAAGGCTGCCATAACCCAAGGCTTCTTTCATGCCAGGCAAGTGCTCTGCCACTGAGCCACAACCCCAGTGCTATTTTAATCCAAAATCTTCCCAATTAAGACACATCAAGAGGTTCAAGCAACAAGACAGTAGTTGATTATTTCTCTAAGGTATAATCTCCTTAAGGACAAGGAAGGAATCTGGTAGTTTAATCAAGAAAAAAAGTATAGTTGAAAGCAAGGCATGAAGTTTCACATTCTATCTCCAGTAGCCCTTAATGTATGTCCTTGGAGAAATTATTTCATCTCTGTGATTCTTTTCTCTTTTTATCTGATGGGGCTAACCATTCCTACCATAAAATCTACTACAAGCATAAAATGAACTCATGGACCCCAAGCTCATAGTACAGGACTTGGTACTTTCTATGTGCATAATAATCAGTTCTATTACCATGGTTCTGTCCACCACCTTCCCCTGGCCCACTGTCTCACACATGCTAAGGGTTGAATAAATGATACAATCAATGGGTTACTTTATTTATTTATTTATTTACTTATTTATTTATTTTATTTTTTAAAATATTTTTTCAGTTGTAGATGGACACGATATCTTTATTTTATTTATTTTTATGTGGTGCTGAGGATCGAACCCAGTGCCTCATGCATGCGAGGCAAGCGCTCTACCACTGAGCCACAATCCCAGCCCCTCAATGGGTTACTTTAGACTTAATGGAAACCTGGCCATATCAAAAGGAAAATCCAAAATGTTTCATGGCTGAGTAAGCCCTCCAGGACCTGCTTTATTAGAATAGACCCCAGGATGTACTAGCAAGCACAGAGGTTCTCTGAAAGATCTCATTTCCACTTTCATGTGTTTGTGTGGCTTGTCATGTTTCCTGATACTTGGTTTCAACCTCATAGAGCTCCACACCCTTCTTGGTAGACATTTAAATGTGTGATTCTAACTAGAAAAGGAAATTCGGGGCTGCAGGAAGAATCCAGACTTGAAAGTCTGTACCTATCAGCAAGACCAGCCACCCTTGGATGAACAGTAACAATAATGGTAGACACTATCATAAGTACTTTACTTATGTCAAGCTGTCTAACACATGAGAACCTGCACTGGAAACTCAATAGGCAGGACTTCTGAGAGGCTCAATAGGGAAAAGACTTTTTTTTAGTGATTTCATTAACATCACTGTTTCTCCATCAGTTCATGCAGTAAGGGAATACCTCTCATGTGGGGTCAGGAAACATTGATGGAAAAGACTCACAAAAAGTTAAGTAAGCACTTTTGGACCCTAATCTAGCTTTCATAGTTTAAGAGGTTTCAAGGTTAGGTTTAAATTCAAGGCTATATTTCTACTCACATATAGTTCTGACATCTTTTATATCATCTGTTTTTGCTAACTATTTTTACATCAGTTTCACTTATGCTCATTTTGAAAGTACTAGCTTGTCTGGAAGAGTGCTTAGCACTAAGAGACACAACCAGGGCTGTGCCCCACCCACTCCCTCCAGTTTAGAGTAAATTACAGAAGAGGCAGCCATCCTCCTCCCAAGAAGGACTGTGGCAGTGACAGTGTTGGGTTATTGCAGCTAAGTGAAGGGCCCTCTTACTTGCCCGGAATTCTCCCAAGGTTCTGTATGAAATTCTATATCATTTATCATTCACTTTCCTGTGGAGAGAGCTTTCAAAATGCATCAACTACAAGCCCCACAATCACCTGGATCAACCACTGATGACCAGGCAAATCCAATGAGAGCCCCAGGGGACAAATTGGCAGAGGCTTTGGGGTCTGGCTCCTCTAAGGTTCTGGTTTCTGCTGGAAGGTTTGGTATTGTTTTGAGGGTTTGGAGTTGTTCCCATACAAATCCCAACATGGCAAGAAGTTATTTTTCATTTCATTCTTTTATTTATCAAGGACTGATACCTGAACAAAGTGGAAAAGGCCTCTTTAGCAGCAGGTACAACCCTCCTACAGGTCATCCTGAAAGAGGTAATGATGTAGGACTGGAGCCTCACATGACGACCTTGGGCCTCATATAACGACCTTGGGCCAGGGTGGAACTCGGTGGTAGAACACATGTTCAGTATGCGGGAAGCCCTGGGTACAGTCACCAGTACCGCAATAAATATTTAATTGTAGAGATGGAATACATAATAGCTTTACCCCAGGAAAACAAGAAAAAGAAGACAGTGCCTCCAATAGCCAAGAGCTCTTTGCCTGTAAAAAGGTCACCTTTGTCCTTAGGAGGAGCTCAGCTAGGCAGTTGACTCCTTGGGAACTGAGTCTTAGAAGGTGGTATCAAGTTAGCATATCACTAATTCCTCTCCCTGTGAGAGATACTGCACTGGGCTTGTGTCTTAGAGGATGAGGGAGGGGACTGGTAAAAATCTCAGGATAACAAACAAAATCCTGCAAGCGGGGCTGGGATTGTAGCTCAGTGGTTAAGCGCTTGCCTTGCACGTGTGAGGCACTGGGTTCAATCCTCAGCACCACATAAAAATAAATAAATAAAGATATTGTGTCCAGCTACAACTAAAAAAATATTTTTAAAAAAAATCCTGCAAAGGAGCTGGGCGCGGTGGCTCAAGCCTGTAATCCCAGCACTTAGGGAGGCTGAGACAGGAGAATCTCGAGTTCAAAGCCAGCCTCGGCAATGGCGAGGCACTAAGCAACTCAGTGAGACCTTGTCTCTACATAAAACAAAAATAGGGCTGGGGATGTGGCTCAGTGGTTGAACACCCCTGAGTTCAATCCCCAGTACCAAAAAAAAAAAAAAAATCCTTCAAGGCATTGCTCAAAACACAAGACCTTCTTTTGTATTGACTTCTTAACATGCTCCTGGCTTTGGAATGTTCTGGCAAAAATCCTAGCTCTGTCTTTTAGCATCCTGGATGCTAAAATTAATAAGAGAGTATTTATGTATGTATGTATGTATGTATGTATGTATGTATGTATGTATGTATTTTGGTGCCAGGGATTGAACTCAGGGGCACTCAACCATTGAGCCATATCCCCAGCCCTATTTTGCATTTTTATTTAGAGACAGGGTCTCACTGAGTTGTTTAACACCTCACTTTTGCTAAGGCTGGCTTTGAACTCGTGATCCTCCTGCCTCAGCCTCCTGAGCTGCTGGGATTACAAGCATGAGCCACCGTGCCTGGCTAATAAGAGAGTCTTACTCAGAAAAAGCTACATGAGTATTATTACAAAGTATCATTACAACTACATATTTTATATACCCAAGAAGAAAATACATCTATGTAGTAACAGCATAATAATAATAATACAAATACTAAGAGTAGTTATATGAGAACTATATCCTTTTTCCCCAAGTGTTCCTCAATATACATGGTTATCTTAGTCAGATTTTCATTGCTATGACAAAATACCTGAGAAAATCAACTTAGAGGAGGGAAGGCTTATTTTGGCTCATAATCTTTAGGGATTTCAGTCCATAGTGTTATGTGTAATAACTGAAGGCAGGTGAGACAGTGCTAGAGGAAGAAAGTCACTGTGAGTGTGCCTCTATGGATTGTATCCTGTCCCTTTGACTCCTCTCTTCTCTCACTCTCACTCTGCTCCACCAGGCCATGATGCTCTGCCTTGCCTATGGAATTGGCTGACCGTGGACTGAAACCCTGAAATTGTGAGCCCAGAATAAACTTTTGCTCCTCTAAATTGCTCTTGTCAAGTATTTTGATCACAGCGATGAAAAGCTTGCTAACACAGCTGGCTAGCTGCAATGTGTCTGGGCCTTTGGTGAGGCAGTGCATTATGGCAGAAGGGCATGGCATGGTGGAGGAGAGCTGCTCACCTCACTGCAACTAGGAAGCAGAGGGCTGGGGGAGGAGAGAGGGACTGGGGACAACATATACCTTTCCAAGTCATGTCCAGTGGCATACTTCCTCATTCTAGGCCCCACTTCTCAATTTCTACCACTTCCCAATAGTCCATTTAATAATGAGCCCATCAATGGCTCAATTCATTGATAAAATCAGAACATGCATGATCTAATCACTTCCCCAAAGTCCCACTTCTGCACGTGAGGGACCAAGCCTTCAACACGTGAGCCTTTGGGAAACATTCTAGATCCAAATTATAGCAATGGTTTTTAATATTTATTTATTTATAAATAATAACCCAGGGCCCTGCACATGCTAAGCATGCACTCTACCACTGAACTACATATAAATTATTATAAAGTACTACCCAGCCCAAGGGGTTACTTTATATTATAAAAGGGACATTATAAACTGGGGGTGGCACTTTGTTAATGGTTTTATTTTCAGTTCTTGGCCTACTGGAAAGCATACAATATATACTATTTGAAATGAATAATCCATAACTGAAGTGAGAATGTCGGTATTGCTCATCTATACTTAGCAGAATCCACCAAATCTGCAAGAAGCCCTTGGTAGAAGACTGCTGCTTTCCTTGTGCTTTTTGCATTAGATTCTTTCTCCATATCATTATTAATTTCCTGCCTTTTCTTTTTTTTTTTTTTTTTTTTTGGTCCAGTAAAAAGACAAAAATCTAGCCAGGCGTGGTGGCACACACATGTAATCCCAGCAGCTCTGGAGGCTGAGGCAGGAGGATGCAAGTTCAAGAGCCAGCCTCAGCAACTTAACGAGGCCCTGAGCAACTCAGCGAGACTCTGTCACTAAATAAAATATAAAAGGGTAGGGGCAGGAAAGATGGTGGAATGAGATGGACATCATTGTCCTAGCTTCATGTATGACTGCATATATGGTGTGATTCTATATCACGTACAACCAGAGAAATGAAACGCTGTGCTCCATGTGTGTGCAATGAATCAAAATGCATTCTGCTATCCTGTATACCTACATAGAATAAATAAAATTTAAATTAAAGTAAAAGGACAGGGGAGAGCTGGGGATGTGGCTCAATGGTTAAGCACCTTTGATACAAAAATTTAAAAAAGATAAAAAATAAAAATCTGGAGAGTACACTGTGATGTTTAAAACCACCCTGGAGTCCCATCTGGGATAACTCTGGCCTGGGGTAAGTAGTTATGTAAATGCTGTATGCTGAGAAGAGAGGAAACACCTGTCTTGCAGTGGGGGTGGGGAGAAGAGCTGACATGGGTTTGTGAAATTTTTCTTGATCTTGCTAAGTAGCTGAGGTCCCCGCCCTGGTGATGTGGAGCCACAAGTTTTGAATCGGTTTGTCTTTTCTCTGCTTGTCCACTTTGTCCTCTCTCCACACCTTTCTCCCTCCACTTGTTCCTCTGTCTTCAGTTCATTTCTCCCCACCTCTGTCTTAGGCCTGCAGCTGAAGGTGGACAGCTGAGGGGCTCTTCCAGGTCCCACCAAGAGAAGATAGTCATAACCAATGCAGGTTAAGAACGACAAGGCTGAAAACCTCTTTACGATGACTCCTGGGATTCAGCAGAATTTTGCTTATACCAGTCAAACCACAGAGTGGCCCCAGACATGATTTAGTTCAGCCCCTGGTTTTTATAAAGGGAAACTGCAGCCAAAGTGTCATCCAAGGACTTTGTGGCAGCACTAACTAGAAGCCCAAACGCCTTCCTAGTTCCTTCAGTTCCAAGTAGCAAGGGACACTGATATCATCCCTGAGGGATTCTGGAAATAGGCCTTCTCTGTGATTCAGAGGGTGTTCCAGTGTCTCACAGTGACTCTGGATGGCCTTTTCCAGCCTTCAAGGCCATCTGTCACAGATATGCACAAGTCCTATTGACTAGAGTGCTTGTTAAGTGGAAAGCTGATAACCCAAGAAATCACTGTAAGACCAACTCCTAGCAAAGACCTGGTATATTATATTTTCCCAAATACTCACCCAGTATGCAGAGACTGGTGCTATTATGGAATTTCTCCATCAAGAGGAAGAAGTAGAGTCAATGTTCTCATCCTGTACATGGGAGGGCCTTTGTCACAGCCTGGCCCAATAGAGTGTTATAGAAATGATGCTAAGACCTCTGTGGATGGGCAGAAAAAGTGACTCTGCTCTTGTTTTATTATCTCTCTCTCTCTCTTTCTCTCTCTCTCTCCATGAGACTTTAGACTTCTGAACTTCCATAAAGAAATCAGTCTGCTCTGACATGTAGAGACAGAGGAAAACAGAGATGTCTCCCTGTTCTTCCTACCCCGGGTGCCAGATGTATGAGTGAGTCTTCAGATGATTCCAGTCCCAGCTGCACTCTGACCGCAACTGCAGGAAAAACCCCAGTAAGTGTCAGAGATAAGAACAAGGCACAGCATGGCTTATGGAGAAGCAGGTGGGCTGGGGTAAAAGATGTCTTCATAGAGGAGGGACAACTTGAGTTGTGACTTGAGGGTTGACACCTGTGCACACCAGATGGACACCGGAAGAGGCTATCTATGCAGAGGTGGCAGCATATGAGGAGGGCAACACCTACATGAGGGTGTAAGGAGGTCCTGGGGTAGAAATGAAAGACTTCATCTGCAGATTCAAGGAAGGTCACAGGAGATATGATCTGATTTTCATTTGAGAAAGATCATTCTGACTATGATGGAATGTAGGTGAGGTGGAGGTGGCAGGAAGATCAGTAATGCTATGGGAACAGTTCAGGTGAGACATGATCCAAGTCCCAATTAAGGCAGCCTTTGAGATGAAAGAAGGTGGCAGCAGGGAAAAAAGAAGCCCTCGGGAAGGACTCAGCATCTGTTAGGGGTGAGAGAAAAGTCAAATGTGGATCCAGGTTTGTAACTCAGGCAACAGGCCATTCCATGCACAAAGCCTTAGCTTGCAAACTGTGCATACTGGGCAGGGCCAGGGGATGCTTTCTTTTTCCACCTGTGTGCATGCTCCCCTCGGGGATGCTCAGGCACCAGGAGGATATACAGGTCCCATCAGCAATGAAGGTGTTTTCAAATCCAGAAGATGGATGAGACTTGAAAGAGTAAACCCATGAATAAAGAAAGAGGACAATGACAGAATCTGGAGGACCGCCACCCTTTGAGAAGAGGACAGAGGCAGCAGATCCGGGAAATAAGAATGAAGAACCAAGGAAGAGAAAACAAGCACAGGACCCCAGAATGAAGAGCTACCCACCTCTGGGCTAAGAAATGAGCTCCAAAGGAAGGTCATCTCTAGGTGTCAGACATGTGCCTCTGGACTTGCTCTGTCTTTCCATGTCTACTCAGTGCACAGCGTTTGAGGAAATAAATGCACAAGCCAGCATGAGACACTGATCTCGGGTTTATCACGTAGGAGCAAAAATAACTGTTACATTTTTCAAATTGTCTTTAACCCATTGACTTTAATGGTTTTGGCTACGATTTCATTTAATTCTTTAGGTATTCATCAGAATTTTCAGTAAGAACACACTTAAGATGCAGGAATCAGAGTACTGTGGCCTTTGGATGTGACCCAATTGATACAGTAACCAGACTCGCAGGTACTTTTAAATTCCTCATGGGCTCACAGTACCAGAAAACTTGCACATTTTTTAGAATATTAAAGAATCCTGAGAACTTCTAGCATGTAGTTAATATTGATGGTCCCTGTCCTAGAAAGTTTGGACTTTGAAAGCATGAACTCTGACTTCTAAAACTTACAGACCTTGGGTGGTGTCATTAGAAGGCAGGGACCAGAGGGCTATAATTCAACTGGAAGCAAAACAAGTATGGGAAACTGAAGTGTATGCAAGCTGACCTGCAGGCACATACAAATTATTGATGAGAACTAGGCTAGATAAATTTGGGGGTAAAGGTGGGTTGGCTGTAGATGAATCATAGACTTTCTCTCAGCTAGAGTCCTGGGGCCAGGACTCTCATTTTCCAGATGAAGAAACAAAGGTCTTCAGAGGTTAAACCACTTGCTTAAGGTCAAATCTAAGCTGGAGCTAGAGCTGAGCTGATTCCTGGGCTGAACCATTGTGTACATGTGTCCTGCCCCGCTATCTCCAGGACATGTTTTATTTTATGCGTGTTATGTCAAATATCATGAACATGGAAGGCAGAAGATATTGTTCTATGTTGACAAATGTTTTTCCAATGTCGGCAGCCACTCACATTTAGGGATTTCTTTAAAAGCTTTCCAGCATTTATCAGATACAATTGTGGAACTGCAAACAGAATCCTGCCTATGGGTCAATCTAATACATCTTTGAAATTATGTGCCTATTGTATTCTTAAAGCAGGTTAGAAAAATGAAACAAGATTTTATCCACAGAGAGCATATAATTGTGAACTACTTCCCCAAATCGACTTTCTTTTTCCAGATAGACTGTGGCATCCCAGTGTGTAATTAGGGTAATCACAGTGGGTAATTCAGCAATTACAACCCAAACATCACCCCTCCCCCACTCCCAGTACAGCACTCCCCTCTGCAGGGAGCTAAAGCATTTACTTGCAAGTCTACACTCCAGGCTGTTCCCTGAAGCTCCCCTAAAACTTCTCCATGGTCCACAGGATCTCCTATTTTCTTAGCTCAGCTGGCTTTTGGCCACGCTTCATTCTCTTCTGCCTCTCCAGTATTCAAAATGGCTCTGACTCATCCTCTCTTGGACAAATCTTTCTTCTCTTGACTTTCATGAGGCAAGGATAATAAAGAGTTCTTTTCTCATGGGCTAAAATCGGATGAATTAGGAATGCTTTCCTGGAGCCTGATGTTGAGAAGGATTATGAGGCAAGTCCTTAGATATATATGCAAAAAAAAAAAAAAAAAACTGCCATGATTGATTAGTGATGTCCACAGCGGAGACCAGTGAAGGGTATGAGCTGGTGGATCTGGTACTTGCCATTGCACTGATGAATGTTCTTCTCAATTATCTTCCTCTTTTTTTTTTTAATCCTGTAAATATTAGTCTTTTCCAAAGACTTAGCGTGGTGTAGATACTCAGAGATTGTTAGTTGATTTTTCTATTTCTTTAATCTTTCCCTTAATAATCATTTATAATTTCTTCCATTGTATCAATTTACTATTGCTATATACCTAGCTCTTCAATTTATATCTTTGACCTGAATGTCTACCTGTCTGGTGGGCAGCTCCATTTGAACACCATGCCAGAACTTCAAATGCAAAATTTGTGAAACCAATTTAAATTGTCCCCTACAAATCATTCCTCTGTTTTTTTCCTGCATTATTTATATTAATGGTAATTACACTTTCATCCCCATTTCTTATTTTTCCTTACACCTCCTATTCATTTAATCCCTCTCCACTGGGACAAGTGGCATCATCTTTTCTCTGGTCTATTTAGATAGTCACACAACCCTCCAATCCCTTGCACACACCACTTCTAGATTGTTGTTCTTAAATAAAAGTGCAGACTGCCTGATTCCTGTCTTGGCTTGGGTTTCCTCAAAAGCAGACCTTGAGACAAAAATCTGGGTGCATGTAGTTCATTTGGGACCTGACTCCAAAATAGTGAAGGGGTAAAGAAGCAAGATCAAGAAGCCAGAAAAGCAGATGTAGCTGATGCTATAGTGCCCTGCCCAGGTTCCCTCTTAGTATGGAGACCCTCGTTCCCCCAGCTGCTAAGACTCTGCTAAAACCATGCAGTCTTGGTTTTGTTCTGAGTCTTTCTCCAGGAACTGCTCTTGGCAGAAAAAAGCAACCTTAGCCCAAGTCTCTACCAGGGGGCAACCGCATCTATCAGCTAGTCCATAAATAAAAGGCCTATCTCCTATCTTGGTCTCAAATGGGTTGACTCTGAAGAGTTATCATAGCTCCAGAGCTTCCTGTGGGATCTGCTGAGGCAATATAATCGCACTACAGTTCAACAACTTCTATCTGATTCCGCTTCCTTTTTCCCAGATAGGTGTTGATCTCGAGGAATTTCTTAACAAACTTCCTGCAGGCAAATCTCTCTGATAGGATCTGTTTTTCAGACAACCTCCTAAAACAGCTAATGAAGTTATATTAATAAGTAAGATGATGCTATGGACAACCAAGTTTCAATTCTGCTGGGGACCCTTTCACAAACTGGATAGACATCACTATTCACTTACCAAAAAGCAAGGAAGCTAAGGTATTTATCCAGAAATTCCTGAGAAATGTTCTAGGGCAGTAATGTCCTGATACTTCTCAATTGCCTATATACAGCCAGGCATACTTCATTGGTCAGAGAATGCTCTTAGGCAGAGAAATTCAGGAAGCCATCAGCTCAAGGGCCATTGTCTGAAGGTAACTTTCAGGGTCAACTGATGAGATCTGGGCAAAGAGCACTAATAACAAGTGCTGTAGTTCCCTTCATCCAAAATCATCTGGCTCACTGTTTTCCACTGCAGGATCTCAAGCTCATAGCACAAAATTATATTCGCCACTGATGTGACTGGTTGACAAACACAATAATCAAACATTTTGAATTTGAACAGAACCTGAGACTTGACACAATTGCTACTTATTCAGCCTCTGAAATCATTTGAAGTCTGGAACCTTGGTCAAGAAAATAAATCCAAACCTCTTTGGCCACATATTTCTCATTATTCATTACTTGTCATCAAAAAAAGCTTTCTAAGCCGGGCACGGTGGCTCACACTTATAATCCCAGCACTTTGGGAGGCTGAGACAGGAGAATTGTGAGTTCAAAGCCAGCCTCAGCAACGGCGAGGCACTAAGCAACTCAGTGAGACTCTGTCTCTACACAAAACACAAAATAGGGCTGGGGATGTGCCTCAGTGGTCGAGTACCCTGAGTTCAATCCATGGTACCAAAAAAAAAAAAAAAA
>PVHX01007336.1:0-25245 GCA_004024805.1 Geosciurus inauris | reverse complement strand
TGGATCCCTACGTTAGTCAAGGTTCTCCAGAGAAACAGAACACAAATACATTTGAGGAGATTTATTATGGAAATTGTCTCACACAATTACTAAAGCAGAGGAGTCCCACAATATGCCATTGGAAACTGAAGAACAAAAAAAGCCAGAGGTATAATTCAGTCTGCGTTCAAAGGTTCAGTACGAGGGGAGTTGATATGATAGTTCCCAGTCCTAGGCCTAAGGCCTGAGAATGGGGAAAATTTAGAAGTGCAATGTGAGTCCCAGAGTTCAAAAGCCTGAGAACTAGGCTTTCCAATGTCCAAGGGCAGGAGAAGATAGATGTCCTAGCTCATGGAGAGAGAGAAAGAGAAAATTTTCTCTTCCTTCACCTTTTTGTTCTATTAGGACCTCATGGGTGCCTGCCAACCTTGGTGAAGGTGAATTTTCTCAGTCTGAATACTAATCTCTTCAGTAAATGACCTCATGGACGTTCCCAGAAATAATGTTTTACTAGTTTACTGTGCATCCCCTAACTCAGTTGGCACTAAAGATTATCATTATCTCCAAACATCCCAGACTCCCCCACATCTCTGCTTTTATATTTTGATCTCAAAGAATCCACTCCATGTTTTCCACCTGGAAAACTCCTTGTCCTCCTGAAGGACCATCTTGAATTCCATCTTGGGAGAGTGAGGGCTCCTTCCTTGTGCTCCCAGTTTCTACTGCAGCACAGATCACTGAGTTGTATATATCTATTTAGTCGCCTGCTGTTCCCCTCAACCCACACTATGACCTCTTCAAAAAGCAGCATTGGCTCCTTAGCCCATTTATTTATTGGGTTGTTTGGGTTTTTGGTGTTAAGCTTTTTGATTTATGTATGTATCTTGGAGATTAGTGTTCTATCTGATGTGCATGTGGCAAAATTTTGCTCCCAGAATGTAGGCTCTCTGTTCACCTCATTAATTGTTTCTTTTGCTAAGAAGAAGCTTTTTAGTTTAAATCCATCCTACTTATTGATTCTTGCTTTTATTTCATGTGCTTTAGGAGTCTTGTTAAGGAAGTTGGGGCCTAATCCAATGTGATGGAGATTTGGGCCTACTTTTTCTTCTATTAGGTGCAGTGTCTCTGGTCTAATTCCTAGGTCCTTTATCCACTTTGAGCTGATTTTTGTGCATGGTGAGAGAAATGGGTTTAGTTTCATTTTGCTGCATATGGGTTTCCAGTTTTATCTTTTCTCTAGTGTATGTTTTTGGCACCTTTGTCTAGTATGAGATAACTGTATTTATGCGGGTTAGTCTCTGTATCTTCTACTCTGTACCATTGGTGTACGTGTCTATTTTGTTGCCAATACCATGCTGTTTCTGTTACTATAGCTTTGTAGGATAGTTTAAGATCTGGTATTGTGATGCCTCCTGTTTCACTCTTCTTGCTAAGGATTGCTTTGGCTATTCTGGGTCTCTTATTTTTCTGAATCAATTCCATGACTGCCTTTTCTATTTCTATAAGAAATGACATAGCTGAATAGAACTTCTCAGAAGAAGATATACAATCAATCAACAAATATATGAAGAAATATTCAACATCTCTAGCAATTAGAGAAGTGCAAATCAAAACTACTCTAAGATTTCATCTCACTGCAGTCAGAATGACAGTTATCAAAATTACAAGCAACAGTAAGTGTTGGCGAGGATGTGGTGAAAAAGGCACACTCAAACATTGCTGGTGGAACTGAAAATTGGTGCAACCTATCTGGAAAGCAGTATGGAGATTCCTTAAAAAACTTGGAATGGAACCAAGCTATCCTGCACCTTGGCCTATACCCTAAAGACTTAAAAACAGCATATTACAGTAATGCAGCCAATAATGCAGCCTTTTCAATGTTTATGGCAGCACAATTCACAATTGCTAAACTGTGAAAGCAACCTAGATCCCCTTCAATAGATGAATGGATAAAGAAACTGTGGTATATATACACAATGGAATATTACTCAGCATTAAAAGAGAATAGAATTATGGCATTTGCAGGTAAATGGATGGAATTGGAGAACATCATGCTAAGTGAAGTAAGCCAATCCCAAAAAACCAAAGGTCAAATGTTCTCTCTGATTAGTGGATGCTGATACATAATGGGGGTGGGGATGGGGAGCAGGGGAGAAATGGAGGAACTTTGGATGGGGCAAAAGGAGGTGGGGGAGGGGAGGAGGAATGAGAGTAGCAAAAACGGTGGAATGAGATGGACATCACTACCCTAGGTTCATGTATGAAGATACAAATAGTGTGACTCTATCTTGTTTACAACCAGAGAAACGGAAAATTGTGCTCCATATATGTGCTATGACTTCAAATGCATTCTTCTGTTTTAAAAATAATTTTTTTTAAAAAAAAAGCAGCATTGGATCATTTTTTTCCTTTTCTCTATTCAAGGTTCTAGCATAGTGCTCTGGGTCCATATGCCAACTGAATGAACAAGTGGATGGGTGGGTGGATGGATGGGTAAATGTTAATCTAGTTGCTTGACTTGCTGGTTTTTCTGAGGGTATGTATTTAAGTATTTGCTCGTCAGTAGCTGCTGATTCCCTGTCCTCCACTGATATGGTCACTATCCCTCCTCACCTTTAGCTAAGCATAGCCAATTGGATGCTCTCATTTAAAAGGCCTTAACTATTTCTGGCCTAAACTATTGTTTTGACCTTAAATGAAGGCTTAGTCCCTGGCCCATAGTGTTAATAGGAAGTTGGTTGAACCTTCAAGAGGAGGGCCTAGTAGGAGGTCTTAGGTTGCTGAGGACATACCCTGTAGGAGGACTGTGGAATGTTGTCTCTTCCTTTCTCTTCACTTCCTGGTCACAATGAGGAGAGCAGGTTGCCCCTACACACTCTGGTCATGATATACTGCCTTGCCCCAGGTCCAAAAGCAATGGGGTCAACTGAAACCTTCTAATCTATGAGCCAAAATAAACCTTTACTCTTTATAATTTGAATTCCAGGCATTTTGCTATAGTTACAGAAAGCTGACTAACACAACTATCTCTGCTGAAGTGGGTTCTTACCAGTTGGGCTCCAGAAAGTACCTTAATAGAAAGATGGAGTACTGCTCTAGGGATCAAAGGTTTCTAAGGTGCTTACTGCTACCTGCCTTTCAGTTCCTGACTCCCTGGCCATTGCCTACTTGCCTTATAGACAGTCTACTCTGAGCACTGGTCCCTCTCTATCCTGGTGATACTTTTTTCATCTAATATTTTTTCATATACTCCATCCCTGACCCCTGGTAATTCTCAACACCTAGTTTAGGATGATAAGATAGAAAATACCATTTGGAATAAGTATGACAACCTGACCCTGAGTAACACTCCTTACCTGGATGGGAGACTTTGCAAGTGACTGTTCCAACATTTTGATCCACTGAGATCCAGAAGTTAGTTGTCAGTAATTTGACTGATAAGAAAGAACAAAACTAAGCAAGCTTCCATGAATGAAACTAGCAGGTAATCTTTTTTTTTTTTTTTTTGGCTTTTTCATTTAAAATTGTCTCTGATATTATTGTTATTCTTTTTTAATTAATCAATAGGTCCTGTCTAGGTATTGAGGAATGCCGTCATCCCTTGGTATCTGTGGGGAATTAGTTTCAGGACCCCCGTGGGTGACAAAATCTGAAGATATTCAAGTCCTTCACATAAAATTGCATAATATTTGCATATAACCTATGCTCATCTTCCAGTCTATTGAATCATCCTAAATTATTTAAAGTACCTAATACAATGTAAGTGCTATACAAATAGTTGTTACACTGTTTTGTTTAGGGACCAATGACAAGAAAAAGTCTATACAGTTCAGTACAGACACAATATTTTTCCAAATATTTTCCATCTGCAATTGGCTGAATCCATGAATGTGGATCCTGTGGGAACCAAGGGCTGAGCGTAAGCAGTGACAAGGAAGCAGACCTTGTTGTTCCTCTCATGGAGCTTGCATTCCAGTTGGAGAGGACCGACCACAACAAGAAAATAATTAGAACCATTCATGACTACAGACTGTCAAACTGCTATAAAGGAAACAAACAGGTTAGCAAGAGTGTTTAGGGGGCTTCTCTGGGCATGTGACATTGAAGTGGAATGCAGGAGGACAAGAAAGAGGCTGCCAAGTGATGGAGAAGTACAGTGGGGACTTCCATTCCACATGGACAGGGCAGGGCAGCTGGCCAAGGCACTGTGTATAATATTTGTAATGGAGACTTTCTAAACCTAGGCCAAGTCATTCAGAAACAGGCTGAGTGTACAGCTCCCCTGATCTGAAAACAGCAGCAATGCCAGGAGGTGCGTGCGTAAAAGTGGTGGCTTCTGAAGCCAGACTAGGAGAACTCTGGGGATGGACAAATAGCAAGTTACCTTTGGTGACACTTAAGCTGCTTCTATTGTTTGTTTGGAGGTGTCTGAGCTCAGCATGCACAATTTGTAAATTTTGTGCTTTAGTAATAGTTTGTAGTCCGTTTTCAAGGATTAAACTAAGTGATGTTGATATGATTACTAGAGACATAAGCACCCTGCCCATGACTGCAATTAGCACTGTATTGAAATGGACAGTATTTGTAGACTCTGAGGCTACATAAGCTCAAATGCAGGACAATATTAAAACGAGCCCAGGAGCAAGACTACATCCCCTTTTTGAAGAGGGCCAGATTCCCTACACATATCTTTTGCCAATATATGTGGCTTGGTAGAGACTCTTCATTGCTGGAAAGGGATTCTGTGAGTAACTTTCCATTTTACCACTTATATCAGAAGCAGCTGAAGGTCATTAGTCATTCCAGCCAAGGCTGCTGTGAAACACATGAACAGTCTCTCCATATTGCAGTTTGACAGAAGTTATAAAGCAGGTCAGAGACAACACTGAATTTCAAGTTTTGACCTTTTACCTTTTTATGTTTTCCAGCATCTTCCAGAGTGTTCTCTGGTATCTGCTTTGAGAGGTGTCAGGAGAAGAGCGATATTGCCAAGCCTAGTAGTTAACATTTGGTTTGTAAACAATTAAAGAGCTGTCTTTTGGTTTTCTTCAGCAACTGAGATAGCATGGTTTAATTAATATAGAGATCAAAATGGATATGGTAAAAGTAGGGGATTGCATTTGGCTTCCGTCCAATAGTCCCAGTTACCACATTAGTAAAGATCCTTCCACACTGGCTCGTAGGTCTCTGTTTACAATTCTTCCTCTGTCTAGTGACGAGCACCACTTTCCCTCATGCATTCTTCACCCTGACAAAGTGTCTGGCCATCTAGACAATCAACAAACCATATTGAATGAATTAATAAATGGATGTTAATCCTACCAAGACTGAAAATTCCTGTTTTTAAAAGTAAGAATTTTCCCTTTAAAATATGTACAAAATGTTAATGTGAATGGGTTTATTTCTAGTACTAGGGCACTGGTATCCCCTGATGTGTTTGTGTTTGTACCAGGATAGACTATTTGGGTATGACTTGGTTCCCTACTGATAAACTTTAAGCAGGCCAATTTAATCTCATTCTTTGTGCTCCATTTCTTCCACTGTGAGTTGTTTCTGTGCTGGGTGGAAAAAGGTATCCTTTTCATTGCTCTGTCATCAAAAAATGTACAACCTGTTGGAATTATTTTCTTCATTCCGCTTGACTGAGATCTAACAATGCACAGAATTAAATTATGCATATCACGTTTCCTAATTCTGCTAGAATTTCTTTTCTAACATTTCACTCATACTCTCTGCTATGGTCTGAATCATTGAATTTTCCCAAAATTCATATATTGAAATCCTGTCCTTCAAGGTGATGGGATTGGTTGGGGGCATTAGGAGGTGAGCAAGTGATATAAGGACAGAGTTCTCAGAAACAGGACTCATGTCCTCAAAAAGAGGCCTGAGAAAGCTCCTTTGCCCTTCTGCCATGTGAGCTCCAGCAAGGTGACACTGTGGGTGAGGAACCAGGGTGTCATCAGACATTGCACCCACCAACGCATAGTTCTTGGATTTTCCAGGTTCCACAGTGAGAAATAAATATATGTAGTTTTTAAGCCACCCAGTTTCTGGTATTTTATTACAGTAGTCTGAGGGACTAAGACACTCACCCATATTTATTTTGTTCTTCACTCCTTTCCTTAGGGTGAAATGCAACACTGTAGAAAAACATGAGTCCTCGGGTCAGCTTAGGAAGCTCCAGGTTTAGTGAACCCAGACCATTTTCCCTCTGCGGCCATCATTAGGCCTGCAGTACACTCTCCAGATCAGCAACTCTCCAAATGGAGCCACAGCATGTCAGAGTCCCCAGGTGTATTTGATCTCAGAAATCTTTTAATAATGAACCTCTCTGAGGACCAATGTTCCACCTGCAGCACTTCAGGGGACAAAAGCATATGGCTTATTTGTCATGTTCTCTTGTTTCTTTGTGTGACCACATCTTTTTTCTAATGTTTCTATAAATATAAAATACTTTTCCTGGTCTTTCCTCTATTTGATTTTGGCCGTTCCTTAATCAAAAGGACTAGTTTAAACAAATAGGTATTAAACAAATTTGAAAAGGTCTTTAAGTGTTTGGCAAATAGAATAAAGCCTGGGGAATCTTGAGGGCCCTGACTCATAATAATGAGGAGATTGGTTACAGACCATCGCCTGCTTCCCTGGGGAAAGTGAGGTGGGCTCCCCTGACAGCAGGCAGTTCAAGTGTAGGGTCTTTGTAAAACTGGTCATGACCTTGAAAGCACTAAGAACACTTTTCATTAAGAGTTTTCCCTGAGATCCCTAGGATCCTAAATTTGTGACTTTCCAATAGATTTTTGAGCCTTGAAATTTTACTACCTGTTTTTGTAACATAATCTCTTAGTTGCCAAAATGCCAGATGACATATATTCATGTTTTAAATTGGAATGGATTAGAATTAGAGTTAATTTTTAGGACAGTAGAATGAGACAGACATTATTATCCTATATATATATGTATGATTACACTATTGAAGCAACTCTGCAGCATGTACAGCCAGAGGAATAAGAAGTTGTGCTCCATTTGTGTACAATCTGTCTACTGTCACGTATAACTAATTAGAACAAATTTTTAAAAAGGAATTAAAGTTAATTTTTGTATTAGCAGGATACCATTAAGGATACCCTGATTCCCCTGGAGAAAGTATCACATTTTGGGTCCCTGGATCTCCAATGCACAAAAGTTAATGGAACACAAAATTCACATCTACGAGGATCCACCTGCACCCTGTGCTCCTCTGCTAATCACACATACTCCTGTTGCCTTGCAAAAGTCACTTCACATGCCAAGTGACATGCTTGGGGCCAAAGAGGGGGGCTCAGAGATAGTAGGAGGAAGCTCAGCCATCCAGGAGTGTCCTCCTCCCTACCACCAACCACATACCCAATGTGACACACCTTCTGTATGTCATGGCTCTGTGCCCCCAGCCAGCCACCAGCAATTTCCAGCTTCCCTGGCCTCAAGATAGTCACCCACCCTAGACAACTGTCCTAAAGCAATTTTGAATCAAATGAATTCCTTCTGGGTTTTCTGTAGAATCTCCTACTTATACCGTGTTTACAGAAGGCTATTTTAATCATCTGTTTTTTTATGCTGTTCCAGGACTCAGGGTGTATTTGATAATTGTTTGGGGTAGGAAAAAAAAATTTTTTTTTTCTATGTCTGGCTTCCTCCTGAAAACAGAGATATTTGGAATCTCTCCATCTATTGTGTGGCCCTTCCCTTTTGCCAGGCACAAACCTCAGAAACCTTTTCCCCCCAGCATCCCCTATCTTCCTCCCCTGTCTCTCCTGCCCTGGGTTTTCTTCTCTGCCTCCCTAGACTTCCTTCCTGCCACTCTGTTGTAGCCATTCAGAGAGGCTGCTGACCTCTTCTCCTCCAGGGAGAGCTGCAGCCTGAGTAACCTAATCATCCTCTCAGTACCGCCTGCCTATGAATGAGGTGGTTGTCCTGGCAGTCAAATCCAATTAGGGCCTATGTTTGTAAAATCCAAAATTTATTCTGCTGGGGCCCCAACAAAGGCCCTAAAATTCAATTTAACGGGCTAGGGAAGCAAGATAAGGAGTCCCTGAGGTGGAACTATCAGCCTTTTTCATCTGGTTGCTATGAGCTGCAGCCTGGTATAGTGGAAATATCCTGGGCTTTTCGGTCAGATGGATTTGACTTTGAATTGAGACCCTGCCATTTGCTGCTGTGTGATCTTAGGAGGGTTACTTAACTTCTCTGAACTCAGTTTTCTTACAAAGGGGGTTAGTAAAAATACCTGATTTTAGCCAGGCACGGTGGCACACACCTGAAATCCCAGCACTTAGAGAGGCTGAGACAGGAGAATCACAAGTTCAAAGCTAGCCTCAGCAACAGTGAGGTGCTAAGCAACTCAGTGAGACCCTGTCTCTACATAAAACACAAAATAGGGTTAGGGATGTGGCTCAGTGGTTGAGTGCCCCTGAGTTGAATCCCTGGTACAAAAACAAAACAAAACAAAAACAAACAAACAGATAAAAACCCTGACTTTCTGGATATGGATAGAAAATACATGATGTACCTGGTACAGACTCATTAAATGATAGTCCTATTTAGATTAGAGAATTAAAAATAGTAATAAGGAGCTGATGTCAAAGCACCCGGTTCACTCCCAAGTTGGATCAGTCAGATAAGCCATGACAGAGCCCAAGCCTAACCTGAGTGACTGACATTGAATAGCACTGATTCTTCTAAGGCCCATCCACATACCTGCTGCCCACCCAGCTGAGCATGAGAATGCCATCTTGGAGACTTGGCTTGGGCATCTCTCCTTACCTGTAATGACCCCACATGAGTTTCTTTTTTTTTTTTTTCCCTTTTTTTTCTGTACTGGGGGTGAACTCAGGGCACTCAATCACTGAGCCACATCCCCAGCCCTGTTTTGTATTTTATTTAGAGATAGGGTCTCCCTGAGTTGCTTAGTGCCTTGCCTTTGCTGATGCTGGCTTTGAACTTGGGATCCTCCTGCCTCAGCCTCCCGAGCCGCTGGGATTATAGGTGTGCTCCATCTCGCACGGCCCACAGTTTCTTGTCTGATACCAAGTGAACCTGTTCTCTAAGCCCTGGACACACCATCCTGTCCTCTCTATCCAGGGAAAGAAAGAGAGACACTCACTCTCCTGGAAAGGGCTCTGCAAGAAAGGAGAAATTCCTTACAGAGCACAGCGGGCCCTTGGCTACATTCCAGGTTCCTAAGTACTTCTGCTCGCCAATCTGTCCTGAGCAGAAGGAAGGCTACAAAGCTTCCAATCCATTCAAGAAGTGGACTCAGAGATGGCCAATGGGAAGACAAAGTAGGGGAATAATTAATTTCTTTCCTCCTTTCTGGGAAATACAAGGTATCAGTAACAAAAAAAGATGAGAGACTAATGCTAACTGAACCCGCTATGAATAATATAGTAGCTTTTGTTTATACTACCCTGTGCCTATTTCTGACCCATTCCCCTTAATTTAGAGACAGAAAATGCTCAATAGATCTATCCACCAGTGTTAGCTTGGTGGTAGATAAAGAAAAGCCACAAGCCTGGCTAGTCCCAACTCAGATAGTTCAATATTTCCCCCTTATCCTTGGAGAATACATTCCAAGATACCCAAGTGGATGCTGAAATCCTGGATAGTACCAATCTGTATCCATAGATATGTGGTATTCTGTAATAAGTTATGTGAATGTGCACTCTCTCTCAAAATATCTTACTGTACTCATCTTTTTTTCTGGTTGACTGCAGATAACTGAAACCAGGAGTCAGGTTGGGTGCCACTGTGACTCCAAATAAGCGATGACACCTTTCCAGGTCTCAATTTCCTTACCTGTAAATAAGAGGATGCCAAACTGGAAGACCAAAATCCTTTCAGCTCTAATAATCTGTGGTCTTTCAATATGATTTATAAACTGAGGTCCTGGCATATGGAATGAAATTAAAAAGCAAACATGTGGTAGGTTGAACTTTTCCACCTGAACAAACACTACGCCCACAATATAGAAATTCCCAGCGGGAAGATAAACAATGGGACCACCATAGGAGTGGGGGAGATCAGGCTGCAGAAGGCATGGGGAGGGAGGCCTCTTTTCACAGCAGCAAATAACACCCCCACTGCCAAGCGAAAGGATTGTTAAAGCTAAGGTGTTCAGCACAGAATTGGTGAGGCATAAAATAGGCTTTGACATGCAACTTTAGAACCTCATCAGGGAACTAAATCACCATGGCAGATAAGACATAATAGTGACTTAACTTTTTTGAGTGCTAAAAGTCTAACTGCTATATGTCATGATATAGGGAGGATATGGAAGAAAATTGGGAAGTGTCAGGAAACAAGGTCATGGGCATAGGAAAATCAACTTGGCTGAGTATAAAATTCATGTAGCTGGTTTTCTCCTTAGTTTTCTGATGATTAGTGCTATACTACAGAGGTCAGAAGTCAGTCTGGTCTTTGTTCTTCCATCAATAACTTACTTTGGGAAAAGGGTGATTATTTCCTACCAATTCCTGCTTTAATACTTGTGGCACTTTGAAGTGTGTCTGTGTGTGTGTGTGTGTGTGTGTGTGTGTTTGTCCCACATATCTACATGTGGGTCTTTTGAAAGTGATTATACTTAGGATCAGTGAGCCCAGCCAATTTATATACTCTTTTCTCTTTACAACTCGGATATTTTTTTCTTTAAAGTTATTATCATTTATTTCCTTTCTTGGAAATAATTATGATTCTTAAATTGGATAATTAGATCCCTACTCTATCTGTTAGCATCTGTTTTCCCAGTAACCATTTTCTCTTATCTTTTCTAATCTTTTCGTGTGTGTGTATGTGCTTGGGGATTGAACCCAGGGCCTCACACATGCTAAACAAGCACTCTACTAACTGAGCTATATCTCCAGCACTGCCATTTCTATGTTCTTTTCCTGTTTACCCCAGGAGACCTCTCAAGGCTAACCTCCAAATCAATGATTCCATTTTCTACACTATCAATTTCGCTTATTTCCATTCCCATGAGGGGATTAATTTTGGGTTGCCATCCATTCTTATCTCATCTTCATCTCTCTCTCTCATCCCATCCTCCCAACTTTTAATCTGAGTCTTTTCTCTGCATGTGGTTTTTCATAACTTATAGACCATGTCTTCTTATAATCAAAGGTTTTTTAAATTTTTCTTTTTTTTTTCTGTAGTGAAACTTTTTCAAAGGTCTGCTCCTTTTCAGAGTCTTTAGAAATATTCTTTTCCCTTTTTAAAAAAGCTTAGTTGTTTCTGTTATTTCCACTTGATTAAGGGACTATCTGGGAAACTAATGATGCCCTTGGAATATTTACCAAGCACATGGCAATTAACAAATATATCAGCATCTGAATTTGTGCTGTTCTCATATATAAACCAACACCTTACATTGGAAGGAGAAAGGTGGGTTTTTGTTTTCCAAGGTCTTAATTCTCTTATGTCCATGGTGGTGCAAACAGCTCCTTCATGCTTCAGGAGACTTTGCAGAAACTGCCTCCATATAAGCCTTTGTTTGGGAATTCTGGGTCCTTCCAGGAAAGGTGCAGAATTTTTCAAGAATGAGGGATGATAGATCCTGGTGCTTCTGTGGTTTGTGAAAAGTTCCAGCCCAGAAAGGGGGTGAATCCTCACAGCCCGTGAGTTGTGCTACTGAAGTTTCTACAGGTAGTGAAATTTATACCCTGCCCAAGTGCAACAGCATTCTGGAGGGGCTTACATCTGGGACCCAAAAGCTGCACATTGGACCCTTTGGGTACCACTAAAGACTGTCTTCAGCAGTTGCTCCAGTGAGGGGCAAGGACCTCACCTCCAGATGGGCTACAGAAGGAACAGCATTAAGGTCAGTGACCACAGAGTCCAAGAACAAAGGAATTGTTTCCAATTTTCATGAGCTACAGAAACTAGTTGATATCAAGCTTCTTGTTGTCCTTTGTGAGTGGAGGGTTCAAACACAGATTTACTGTATTTGGAATAATCAAGAAATATGGCCAAGTACAACAGTGCAGGTCTGTAATCCCAACAGCTCAGTAGGCTGAGGCAGGAGGATCATGAGTTCAAAGCCAGCTTCAGCAACTTAGAAAGGCCCTGAGCAATTTAGTAAGACCTTGTCTCTAATTTTAAAAATATAAAAAGGGCTGGGGTTGTGGCTCGGTGATTAAGCATCCCTAGGTTCAATCTCTGGTACGGAAAAGAAGAGAAAAAAAAGTATGACTTTTTCATTTGGGTTTTCTGAAGAAAATCATCCTGGTTAGACATAAAGAGTCCCAGAAAATCTTCAGAATAACCTCACCAGGAAAGCATTAGTATTCCCATCTTACAGATCAGGAAACAGAGGCACAAAGTTAAGTCATTTCCCTAAGCTCACAGGGTCAGAGTCAGAGCTCTGGAACCAATTGACTGAGCTCTAACCTGCTACACTTCAGTATTTCTGGGCTATGAGGGTTATGTGAGGCTTCACCTTTTTATGTTCTCCCAAGAATTTTAGCGAGAAGTTAAACCAGAAACATTCTCATGTATTTTATAATAGTCTTCTTTTTCCTCATAAACTGTCTTGGAATTGGTCTTAAAAGTTGATGGTGATTTTATAAAAGAGCATGAAAAAGAAAATTGCTTATTTACCAGTCTTAGGAGAGAGAAATTTCTAGCTTTTATAAACTAAGGAGCAATACTCAGAAAGAAAGGAAAAAGGAAGGAAAAAAGAAGAAGGGTCAAAAGTCAGGAAAGAGCTGGGCATGGTGGCACACACCTGTAATCCCAGTAGCTCAGGAGGCTGAGGCAAGAGGATTGCAAGTTCAAAGCCAGCCTTAACAAAATAGCAAAGCCCTGAGCAACCAAATGAGATCCTGCCTCAAAATAAAAATTACAAAGGGCTTGGGATGTGGCTCAGTGGTTGAGCACCCCTGAATGCAATCCCTGGTACCAAAAACAGTCAAGAAAGAAAGGACAAGTTAACTGCACTTTTCAGAGCAACAGGGCACAAGATAAATAAGAGACAAAGGACCCTATATTTGGGGGAACTTTACAATTAAGGATGACCAAGGAGTTAAGAGACAGGAAATGGGAATAATGCCAAACATATCTGTTAAGCCTTAATATATTGTTGTAGCAATCTCCAAGGTTTGGATAGAAACAATGGCAAAGTTTGGTTTTGTGTATTTTATAGTCCTGGCTTTTCACCAAGTAAGACTCATAGCTAATAGTTTGTTATCGGGTTGTTGTTTTTGGTGAAGTGCAACTTTATAAGAAACTTGAGTAGCCTCTACAACAAACAAGCTATTGTCCTCTGCGTTTTACTATATGGTAGGTAAGATGACCTCAAAGGAGATGGCTCCTCCTCAGCCCTCCGACATCTGTGCCTCCTCTGGAATACAAGCAAGGCAAGAAGCAGAGGAAGAATATTCTCAACACGTGTGATGTCCTAGTTTCAACTGCTCCATTTCTAGCTCCAAAACAGCCTGTGGTTCAGTGTGGAGAAATCATTAATATGGGATTCAAGAAGGAAAAATGCAGTCTTTAAGTCCTAATTCTCCAGAGGATATCAAATGATCATGAGGAAAACCGTGAAGTCCGTTTGCTTCTAACTCTAAATTTCAAAGGAAAAGGTGTGATAGAAAATTAAAGGCTGCTGGAAAACAGTGGTGCATATTTAGGAACCATTGTACATAAATACTTAGCTTGTTTCCCTTCATCCGTCAAATGAGTCATTGTTTTCTTAATACAAATATATCTCATGGCAAGTTCCTAAGAGGGTAATCCAGGCAGTCTTGTAAATATCAGGCTGGAACCAGCTGAAATACAATTGCTTATACAAAATCTGAAGTGCTTGCAGTATCTGAGTCACTTGACTCCAGAGGCATGCAACAGAAACATCCCAGACTTAGGTACAAGGCACGTAATAGCCAAGTGGCCCAACACCATCCCCAAAGCAGCTTGACATATTTTTCTCCTCACAAAACTGCATGCCATTTGTCATGAAATTCTGGGTGCAGTCTTGCTGTATGTTGTATCACGTGTGTATAGAGTTACGTGCTTAAATATAATTTGTGATCACACCAGTCATTAGCAGTGGCTGAATAAGCAACGAATATAAATATATACTGGGTTTTGCCTAATGCTTTTTAAGACTGTGGCAAGATGGTATTCTCTAGTCCCAAGCTTCTCCATCTTCTCCCTGACCAGCCAGCACTTAATATCATTTAAGTCAATAATATGGGCTGTGAAGTCTCCATTCATGACACAAATTGGCTGTGTACTTTGAGAGTCAAAGCTAAAGAAAAAGATGAGATGTGTAGCTATTTTCAACCAGGCACAGAGCATATGATTCATTAGTGAAAATTCTCATATTGCTGTTTTGTAAAATGAAGTGTAATTTGCCCAAAGCCCACAAACCAACACTTTATTAGAATTATTTAGCTTACTTTTCGCTAGTAGCAGGAGTGAAAAAATCAATACTAACTTTTCTAAAAACAATTTGGCAACATAAACCAGGTCTGAAGAACATCTAACTCTGTGAAGAATATGGCTATTCTATTGCTTAGCAAGAATTGGGAACACAAAGATTTAAATGTGAAAATAGTTTATAACAGAGAAAATCTGAGGAAAAAAACCCTAAGTGTCTCACAATAAGAAGAGAGTTAATAACTTGTGGTAAGTCCATATGAAAGAAGGTTATGTAGTCATTAGAAAACATATGCCACTCCTGTAATCCCAGCTACTCAGGAGGCACAGGTAGAAGGATCGCAGATTTGAGGCCAGCTTGAGCAATTTAGTGAGCCCTGTCTCAAAATAAAAAATAAAAAGGCTCGAGATGTAGCTCAGTGGTAAAGCACTCCTAGTTCAATCTCCCATACCACACACATGCAAAAAAAAAAAAAAAAGCATAGGCCAAAAAAAGCATATGTCAGAAAAATTATAATACTGATATACTCACAATGAGAAGCAGTCATGAATAAAAAATTTATTATCAAACTATGTATGTGTGTGTACACATATATATGTGCATGTGCATACATATATGTCTACATATATGTATGTATACTTACACACACACACGTACAATGGTCCTGATAATATAATGTGTATGTACAGAATAAACACTGAAAGAAAATACAGGGAATTATATTCATATTTATCACTAAGTGATGTTGATTTTATTTCCATCTTTATATTTTTCTGTATTTTCCACAATGCTTACAATAATCTTGTCTTAGTTTTAGAATCATAAAAAAAAAATAAACAATACAAATTAAAGAAACAGGCTCATACAAAACATTGGCACAAGGGGAAAATATGGGCTAAAAGTAGCTCTGTCATGTAATTTTCAAAAGAGCAATACCTACATCTATCCTGGAACCCAAATGCCCTCAACAGTAAGAAAATACCCTAATGGGCTCTAGAAGCGTTGACATAAACTACTCAAGGTCTTCATGCATGCAAAGGACATATTCTCTATAGACAAAGGTTAATAGAGTCACTCTGTAAGTATTCATCTGCCTGTCCCCATAAAACATGACCTTGCAAGTCAACGTCAGTGGAATCTGAAAGAGGGACAGAGGGCCCCAGGTAACATAATGCGCTCAGAGCATGTCTGTGGCTCTGACAGGTGCAAACAACTCCACTCGTCTAAATATAAATTGACTTGGGCAGTTTGGAAACAGTCTTTCCCACTTACTATTCTGATCAAGCAAAAGAATGTTCTCTTCTTTAGTTCTGCCTCTCAATGCTAGTTATTTTTGTTTAGATTCATTTTGCAACAATTTTCTTTCAAAGAGAATATTAGAACTCAAAAAAAGAAAGAAAGAAAAGAAAAGAAAAACCCAACTCTCTTCCAAAATCTTGGATGAGACTTTTGAAATGTTTTTGAAATGCATTAAGTTGAGCAGGAGATAAACATTAATGATATTTCTTAAACCTTTCTGGATGAGCAGTAAGCTGATGCTAACACATGAATAAAGGAACACAGTCTAATATTTGAGCTAGGAAGGGGAGCTTATTTTGAATTAGCAGAGTACAAATTCTTGTGGGAACACAGAAATTTGCATCTTTGCCAATTCTTGCCTTACTGTCTCCAATTACCCCTCAATTTGACCTCCTTCCTCAGGAGCCTGCTCAATGGTCACTTCTCAGGGGGCCTTCTCTCACTTCCCCCACTCCTGCTGCCGCACACACCAAGTCTTCCTCTTAGCTCTCCAAACACACACTTACCTTCCATACATTTATTCCACATCATTTTTATTAGCCTATGAGTTTCTTGGTGAGTGAGATTATATATTCACTCATTTTTTTCATTTCTGGCATCCTAGCTTATGGCAGCTACTCAATAATGTGTTGGTGAATGAATGGATGAATGAATGAATATGAGAGCGCTGGAGCAGTTAGATGAGCCTGAAGTTTTAGCAAGGAAGAAGATAATGCTACCACTTATAGGCTTAAAAAAGAATAGCTATGGGAGAATAATAATTAGTTATGCTTAGCCACTGCTAATTTTTTTTTTGTTTTTAGTTGTAGATGAACACGATATCTTTATTTTATTTATTTAATTTTATGTGGTGCTGAGGATCAAACCCTGTACCTCACACATGCTAGGCAAGTGCTCCACCACTGAGCCACAACACTAGCCTCAAGCTTTTTGGTTGATTTTTCAGAGGGAATAGTTTTTAATAAAATAAATTAAGACTAAAATTGAATGCCAGATATTGTATAAAAGAAATTTAGTGTACATTGAGTTCGACATTGAAATTTTCCATTTTCACTTTCCCTCTTTGTTGCCATTTAATGAGAAGTTGGGGCAAGAGTGTACCTAATGGCTGGTCCAGTTCTTGGGTTCAGGAGTTCTGGGTTTGCTATCTTCTGCTGCAACAGCCTTCTCAAGCTTACATCCCAGCTCTATTCTGATTGCAATAAAAGACTGTTCTTTTCAAACTCATAGATGCCACATTCCTACCTACCAAAACCATGGTGTGTCACAACTAAATTTAGCCCCACTCTCCAGGTCTGAAATAGTCATCTAAACCACAGAGGAAATTACTACCCATGATTTCCTAGATCTATATAAGAAAGATGCTTCCAAACCCTAATGCTGTGAAATTGAATTTGCTTGTCCCAACTCCTGGCCTGTTCGGTTCAGATCACCCTTTGCCTGCATACATTTTGCAATACCTGTTGGCTCTCACCTTTGCTCACTCCTCTAGCATGCTCACTACACTTAAGAAACATAGCCAGCACTTGGCTTAATAATTTTCAACCTACTCATCAGTTAACTAAAGGAGGTTTAGAGTTGGCAAAGGGAAAATGCCAACCGCCTACCAATAGCGGATTTCACTGGTGGTCCTTTATCAGATTTGCCCTCGGAAAAGAAGAGAGATGACTAACGATCATCATTTACCCTTCAGACAGGGAGACTGTGGCTAAGGAAGCTCTCTATAGAGCTGAAGGCTTGTATTAGATTATTGCAACCAATTAATGTTTTAGTCTTGCACACTCAGTAAGATTGGAAGCTGGTCCTATATCCCTGAGTTGAAATTCTCAAATGCCATATTCAACATAATGAATTTTTATAAAGCTAAATATATCCAATATGAAGGAAGGAGAATATGTCTTTTCTGCTTTTTTGTTGTTATCACTAAGAGTATTTAAGGGGAAAAAAAGTAGGGTTTATTTATGTCTTTATTTTGCTTTTGGAAAAGTTGGCCATCCTATGTCAATTAACGTTCTAAAGTTTTACTGGTCATTAAAACTAGAAATCTGGGAGCCTTCTCCTCAAAGTGGCTAGCTCAGATCATTTGATACAGAAATTGATCTCCATAGGAAAAGGAGCCTCTGATTCAAACTCTGCTAAGGTCGTCAATCTCTACCAACCTCCAGGAGCATCGAAAAGAACAGTGAGATCCTGTACATTCAGGTAGTTATTATAATAGATTTGAGTTAGGCAATCGCCTCTGCCAGAGAACCTGAGAACACACCTGCCTGAGAAAACTTCAACAGTATCTGGAGAAATGTGTGCTTCCAATAAGTCGTGGTCCTCTGCCCCATTACCAACTTTATAAAAAGTATTTTCTTGTATTTTTGTCATAGCAACACCTGGACATGCGTGACAGACCCAAAGCAATAATTGTTTTGGACAGTACAGAGGGAGCTGTGGATATGTATCCTGAAGGACTCCCCCACAAATCTAAGGAAACATACTCTATGTTGTCTCAAGACCCCTCAGGGCTCTGCATGTAATGGAGGAGGAAACTGTCATCTTTGAACGCCAAGGCTGGAGTGTCAGATGAAAGCTGGATGCACAGGACAGTGGGACAACTACAATTGCCTTCTAGGTTAATGGGGTGCCTTGACCTCGCTAGGACTTTGCCTAGGAAGAGGCAACTTTGCACGCTGCCAGCTTCCAGCCGGGTTTACTATAACGGGACGTCCTTCTGTAGGAAATCGCCTCTGCCCCCTGGCGCCAGTCCTCGGGCTCCTGATGAAAGGGTGACCAGTGCCCCTTCTCAAACCCTGGACGCCAGCCCTATCACTCCCGGCACGCTGCCGATCACGTGGAGGACTAGTGCTCTCCCCGACCGTGACCATTGGTTGTCGGCTCGCGTCCCGGACGCACCCATTGGCTGCGGGGGGCGTTCTCGTGCAAGAAGATCCGGGATGGGACCCAAAGTGGGAGAGGTGGGCGGAAAGTTAAAGGGCGCAGAGCGGCCTCAGGAGCCTGAGTCCCGGGTGACGCGCTGGAGGGAGGAAGCGAGCAGGCTGCTCTCGCGCGTGGACTCATGCAGCTGCCCGCCGAGGGTGCGAACCCGAGCGCCAGCCCCGGCTCCCACCGTCGCGGTCGCTGTGCTTGTCATCCTTGCGCGTTTGGTGTGGCGGGCTGGCGCCTCAGCCCGCGGGACTTATGAGCTGTACCCGGTACGTACCTCCTGAAGCCTCGAGTCTGAGGTGCAGTAACGAGGAACCCGCGGCGAGGGGCGCGCAGGGGAGCTCCCCTTTGTTTCTTGCCTCCTACACTTTAACCATCCGACTAGCAGCTACACACCGGTGGTGGAACACACTAGATGGGCAGGGACCAGAGGCGGGACAGACCTCGGCTGGACCTAAGTATACCCCCCCCCCAACCTCCGGAAAAGATACCTTTGTGTCCTCTTGTCCCGGTTTCGAAGGTAGCACCAATTTCCAGACTGGGACCTGACACTTCTGGGGGACGTCTCAGTAACTGGGCAGGGGGGCCTGGAGCACAACGACAAATCATCTCTCTCTTTCTCTCTCTCTCTCTCTCTCTCTCTCTCTCTCTCTCTCTCTCTCTCTCTCTCTCTCTCTCGCGGCAGGCCTCAGTTTCTCTGTAAAAGACCTATGTAAGAAAGCTGCTTCCAAACCCTGTTGTTAGAAAGTTGTATTTACTTGTCCCAACTCCTTCCCAGTTTGATTCAGATCCCTTTATTGCACATGAGAATTCAAACTCCGGCAACGCAAAATAGTGTGACCCACAGTCCCCGGGCGGGGGCCATCAGGTTGGTGCGGGCTAGGCGGCCCGCGCGGGGGTGCTAGTGCGGCGCAGCTCCAGCCCGGGGTTACCCCGCAGCCCCGCCCCTATCTAGTGGGAAACTTGGGCTCCTCCTCCTCGTCGTCTTCCTCTCCGGGAACCAAGCCCAGGCCCTGCCTCCCCGACAAACACCAAAGCTCACGTAGTCGGGTGTCAGCGGCCTGCCTGCCACCTCCCCCCTGGGCTCTCCGATGCGGCAAGCGAGCTGCGGAGGGGGCCTCTCCGCCGCCCGAAAGGTGGGTGCAGCACAGAGTTTGGGGGCAGGGTGCAGCCTGGGCCAACTGGAAGTAACAGAGAAAGTTCAGGCACAGTGGGCAGAGTGGCAGGTGGGATCCTCCACCCTTGGCACACGGCCCTGTATGTGCCACTCTTCTGAACCCAGACAAAGGGGTGTGGAAGGGGCAGTAACTGCAAAAGAGGCGTGAGATCCCTCGGCATGAGGGCCGAGAAGATTTGTGAACTTGGAGAGTTGCTGAAAGGCCGTGGAGCCTGTGGTCAGTGTGGCCAGCCTCCTTGGGAGACCCAGGGTTCAGGAGAAGAAAGTTAGGCCTTCAGCCTGGGGGCTAGAGAAGAGGAAATGGTCATTTGGCAGAGCTGTCTAGGAGAAAAGACTAAAATGAGGACAGCTGGAGGACTCACCTCAAAGTAGAGTTGAGGTACTTGGGGGAAAGCGAGTGGCAAAGAAAAATGCCATCAGGAACTGTTGGCAACAGTGCCAGAGCTATAAAGGACCTCATAGGAGAATCCTTAAGCCCAGAGAAGTTGAGTTGCCCCAGCAGGCACAGCTAGGTAGAGGCTATTGTTAGGACAGTGCTGTTTTCCCTTGGGAAGTTTTTAATGGTAGGACCTGTACCATTTTTGTGTGTGTGTGTGTGTACTGGAGATTGAACTCAGGGGCACTCGACCACTGAGCCACATCCCCAGGCCTATTTTGTGTTTTATGTTAAGACAGGGTCTCACCGAGTTGCTTAGTGCCTCCCCATTGCTGAGGCTGGCTTTGAACTTGCGATTCTCCTGTCTCAGCCTCCCTAAGTGCTGGGATTACAGGCTTGTACCACTGTGCCCGACTACAGGAACTGTACCATTTTAATTCACTGTTTCCTTGATATGCAGCCTTATTCACAAATATTTATCTACAAGATGCTTTAGATGATGGCAACAGGATCAAGGGCTACAAGTAGGTTTTAAGACTGCAGATAAGGTCTCCATGGCCTGAATACAAAAGGGAAAAGGTGTTACCTTTATACTGTATGAGCCAAATCTTTAGGAGGGAATGAAGAATTGCTGAAAGAGGTGGGGGTAGATGGCCATGTCTTAGATCCAACTGTGAATGCTTACCTAATATAGTTTGGCAGTTTTCAGGGTTGCTGATGGGTTGTTGGAGTGTCTGATTTTTCTGTCTTTCCTTATGAGAAAGGGTTGTGGGGAGATAAGTATGAATATATAGAGGGAAAATGTCCCCAATACCAAAAAAAAAAAATTGCTTCCTATAAAGGCATAGCCAGAAAGTCAGTAGCTCAGCTGCATGAAACTGGGAAGGTCAGGGAGTTATTTTCTGTACAGATCTATGGTTTTCACAAGAAAAATCACCGTGATATTTAACTCTGGCCAGCTATCTTGGGAAAGTGAGTTAATTGTCACTAGTAGAACAGAAAAAGCACTTCTGAAAAACTATCCATTTGCTAATTTTCATGAATGTTTGAGTTTGTGCAGTTTGGGCCTGGAACACTGAAATCTCCTTTTGGGCATGGCCCAGTCCCTCATGAGGCACAATTGAGCTCTGAGGCATCCATGTGAAGGCATGTTTGAGATCCTTACAGGCCTGGGAAACAGCTACTCGTGCTCCCTTATCCCTGTCCTGCAACTGGTGTAGAGATCCTATGTTATTCTGCTGCTTCAAATGTGTGTTCGTATCTTCTGGTTCTGGATTTTTCCCTGACCACCCTTGGCAACTTAACCTGGGAGAGGGAAAGGACTAGAGCAACAACTGTCAGGAGGCAAGGCCCGGCATATACTGCCTGGGAATTGATTGTTTTGTGTTGTTGGAAAATGAAGCACCTGCCCAAGTGCCTTCCTTTCAGGGACGTTACAAAGTATTCCTTTATACCCTTGATTGCTCCAAGTACTACTTTTGGCTAATAGTCATCCCTGTCACAGTCTATTGGAGAGTTTCTGACAAGGTGTCAGGAAAACCCACCCTAAACCAACACCCTAGCACACCGATTCTTGGAGCATGGTCTAGCCACTGAAGGCTGGAATTACTGTGAGGACAGGCAAGGTGGCTGACAGTCACATTTTACCCTAAATTGAGGCCAAGGGGGTGAATGACCTCACCTGCAGTTATGATAACATGTAGAAAAAGTGAAGGGATTCTGCTTGTGCAATCTCTGGGGTAGTAGTGTGGTTAGTAACTTTTGAGCCATCATAACCTAACTTTTATCTTTCTTGGAAGAATATTGCAAAAAGTTTGACTCTTGAAAATGCTAGCATAATTGTTGAAATTGTTCTGTCTCTGACTAGAACCTCACCTCCCCCTCCAGTTTCCCTTGTTCTCACAGCTTGGGGGTAAAAGAGGTTGAGGGGACTGATGGCATAAATTTACACCACTGGGACCAAATAGCACGACGTCGTTGAGGTATCCAACAAAGTCTCTTTACCCTGTGTGATCATAACTTAGGAGAGCAGCTTTAGCCACCTACAAACATGTAGATTCTTTAACTGACCCCTTTGCTTTGTATTTCTGTTTCCATAGTATCTTGAGAGATTCTCAACCTTGTTCTAATGAGCTTTTAAGACATGTGAGAAAACCCAGCTAAGGTTGGTTTGCAGGCATGTTGGAGTGCATAGAGAACTTGCAGTTGACCTTGTGCTGACTCAGGTCAGAAGGAAGCAGCAGGCCCAGGAGGAACCCCTCCTCCTCAGTTCATACCCAGGATTTCAAGAGTGGAAGAGGAAGAAGTGCTGAGATGCAAGGCCAGGACTCTTGTATGGTTGCTTGTTTGGTTTTAATATATATTTGGGAAAAAAAAATACCTGTGCTAAAGTTATAACTGAAGGTGTAGTTATAATACATTCTAACATATAATTTACATATATATGCATATATATATTTTAGTGGTAAAGGGATAGAATATTATTTATTTATTTGTTTGTTTGTTTGTTTTTATGAGGTGCTGAGGATTGAACCCAGTGCCTCACACATGCTAGGCAAGCTGTCTACCACTGAGGTACAACCCAAGCCCTTCCAACATACAATTTTACAGGGGGCAGGAATAACTAAAATTCAAGTAATTTTTAAGTGTAGAGTCTTAAAAAAAAAGAAAAGGAAGTCAACCCAATGATCTTCTGTAAAATCATCTTGTCCCATTCAGTCAGAACTTTCCTTTCCAGAACAATTGCATGGTATAAGAACATGTAATAGCAAGCACAATTGCTTTGAAAAATTTCACTGGATTGACTTTGGTAGAGGGGAAACAGTAAAGATAAATATCCTTTAAAATGAATGTTGCGTAAAACATTCCTTATAGCCATAAACTATTGTTTTGTCTCTGAATTGGTTTCTCTCCACCTGGTCATGGCAAATTACTTTCTGCATCCTACGAAAGTGCTGTACTTTTCAAAAAAATGGGGTCACACCTGATATGTGTTTGTCCTTTCTCACATTTTTATTATATATTTGGTAAATCAAAATCAAAAGTTAAAAAAGAGATTATTTGTTGGGTCACTTAAAGGTGCTGAACTCTTGTCAAAAGATGAACAACATTCTGCCTGTCACTTCCCAGGAGCAGCAGTGAAGTCTGGGAGCAGGCAACCCCCGCAAGGCCACACACCTACATCTTTGCTGTAAGGAAGGGAGGCTTGTTGGGGAACTAATGCAGATCCAGTGTTCTGCAATTCTGAGGTTTTAATCCTGGTTCGTCATTAAATTCTTCAGATAAGCCCAGAGTAATCAAAATGTAAAAAGTACTCATTTTAATGAGGCAATAGTATCAGGATGGGGTTTTGGCAAATTTAAAATATTTGACTTTTTTCTGATTATAGGAAGCAATGTCATTTTACAAAATTAAAAAAAATACAAAGCAGGAAAACATATCCTGAAATCCTGTACTTGGATGTTCTGATAGTTTTCACTGTGCAGTAGTACCTCTTTATCCACAAGAGAGAGATTTCAAGACCTCCTGGTAAATGCCTGAAATCTTAAGTAGTTCCAAACACTATGCATGGTGATTTCCCTGATGTGTCCTGTGTATTCCCACAGAGTACCAAAGTCAATCTGTCCTTCCATGTTACATGCTCAGGTGCCTCCTTTTCATCACTATTCTTGAGTTTTGGGCCATCATTAAGTAAAATATGGGCAATTTGAACATCAGCCCTGTGATACTGCAACAGTCTATCTGATACCTGAGACAGCTCGTTAGTTACTAATGGACAGGCAGTGTACATATGATGGATATGCTAGAGAAGGGGATGATTCACATCCTAGGACCAAGTGGGACCAAGTGGGGGTGGGAGATTTCCTCATACTATGCAGAATGGGGTACAATTTAAAACTCATGACTTGTGTATTTCTGGAATTTTTCATTTTAACATTTCTGGACTGTGGTTGAACACTGAAAGTTGAAATCATAGAAAGGAAAATCACAGTAAAGGGGGAACCACTGTATCTCTAATCTTTTTCAATGTATCTATGTAATATGGTCTCCTCACCAGTCTGGGCTTTATGTACAACTTTATTTTCTCCATTTTTAATATTACAATATATTATAAAATTTTCCCATGCCATTTAAATATTTTTAAAATAATGATTGTAATGATGTAAAATTAAATAATATGAACATGGTACAATCGATTTAACTAGGTACCTATTAGTGACTACTCTTTTCCCACTCTTTTCCCCCATAAAGTTGCACTAAAATTTTAGTATACTAACTTTCATGCGTTTTTAATTATTTATTTAGGATAAATACCTGTATGTGATAAAATAATAACATTTATTTAGGATAAATACCTGTATGTGAACAAAAATAATAACATTAAGAAAGGTTGTACCAATTTAGACTAATAAAAATATTTCTGTATATTTTTTAATTCTTTCCAGATTCAGTAGGAAAAAAAAAACATATTGTTTCTAATCTAAATTTTTAAATTAACCTTAAGGATGAACATTTTGTATATTTTGTTGGTCAGTTTAAATTTTCTTTTAAGAATTTTCTCTTCATATTTCTGCTCATTTTTCTAGGTATAATATTTAACTTTGAAAAAATACTTAATTTTGTTCTTGCTTTGTAAGAACTCTTTATATAGTAAGGTATTAACTCTGCTGTCGTGCTTTTTATAAAATGTTTTCTGAGTTTTTCTTTGTAATCTTTTTGGTTTTATTTATGTTTTTCATTTATACAAAGGTGTAATTTTTACGAAGTCAAATTTAACCTCTTTTGCATGACTCTATTTGTTTTTTTGTGTTTATAGCAGCTAGTTTCACTTTTTATATAAGTGAATGTTCACCTATATGAGAGGTTTAAAAATAATACATTGGTGGATTTTTTTAAAAAGATATACTTGAATATCTTTTAGCTTATACCATTAGTTTAAAGTAAACAAGTTTGTGTCTGTCTTCAACATAGAATTCTAGTATCCAGTATAATGCCTGGCATGTAGTAACACAAAATCAATATTTTTATACTTGAAAATGATTCATTTCTTGGATTAAAAGTGTATTTATGATTAAA
>PVHX01007335.1:55823-92345 GCA_004024805.1 Geosciurus inauris | reverse complement strand
GTACCTCAGTGGTAAAGTACCCCTGGGTTCAATCCCCAGTAACCCCCAAACCCTGAAAGAAAAAGGCAGTGAAATTAATATTTACCCAAAATGGTGTCTGAAATTCCAATTCCAGATAAAAGAATTACAATCTTGGGAACTGTAGGAAAATTTCTATTTAAGGATAAGTAGGAAAATTGTAAACCTCATGGAGTCTACTAATCTAGGTGCTAATGCAGATGAACATTATATGGAAGTTTATTGTTTTTACTTCAGAAAGTATTTTGCTGTGTGGAGCATTGTTTTGAGTGTGACTGCTTCAAAATCACAGTTCAGAAAAAAGTCAGTGGCCTCAGTGAAGGCCAGGTTCTCTCTGTAGCCATTTCTCAGTAAGTTCTCTATGAAGTACTGGAGATTAATTTAAAGTCTGTCCTTGGGCTGTCAGAAAGCCACAAAACCAGTTCTTAGTTGACCAGCAGGATTTGGTGGTGGCATTAGTAGTGGGCTCATTGACTTTCAAAAATTGAGCACACAACACACAAAAAAATTTCTCCCTTTTTTTTTCCCCTCTCAAGTTACTTTAAACCCAGATCTTGCTTTGCTTCCTAATGTAAATCAGTTTTGGTTAGAAGCCAGGTTCTTGACTGGGCAGTATGAGTTTCCTGTTTTTTCCCCTCTAAAAGAGAGAAAAGGCGGGCATTGAACTGACAGTAAGGGAGAGTCTTCTTCAGAAAGTGCTTCCTACCTGAGAAAACAGCCCGAGACACACGTAACAGTCCTCTTGTAGATTTTTCAGAAAGGCCAAAACTCTCTGGAATGACTCTGGGAAGACTTTGTCTACAGGGCAGTGAGCAGGCTGGCTTCTAAGATCTCTTTCAGCCTGGACGTATTAGATTCACGGACATAAAAAATACCTCCTCCACAAACCTGGCTTTACACATGGTCATCTGTCTCTTAAGCCAGAGAGTCCAGGAATAGGGAGGGGAGCAAAGAAGTCTCCAAGCACAGGACTAGAGTAGTGGAAAGTTCTAGGGGTTTGAAACCCTGGCTTGCAATTTATTGACTTGGAAGCTTCTGTCCTTTTAAATACTATAACATAAAAAGTAGCTCTTATTTGTAACATCTCAATTTTAGGTGTCTCTTCTCCCTTGTAACTTAATAGTGTGTATTACCTCTCCAGGATTACCCCCCTTTTAATGTTAAAAGACAAGTGTGAGGGGTTGGTGGAGATTTGACAAAATCCCAGGTAAGCAGAGAGAGCAGGTGGTAGGCTAATTCCAGAGTTAAGGTGGTTGGAGGTCAGGGTCCAGGCAGCAAGTAGTAGGGGAAGCTGAAATCAGCAGCACTTGCTAGTTTGCTTTGGGTGTTTGTTAGTGTTTGCTTTTTAGCAAAATGGGCAGGAGAGGAAGGTGACTCAGGGTTCTGTGCCATAATCCTGAAAGACACAGTTGTGAACCCCATAAGCCCAAATGTTAAAATCCCAAAAGACCAAAATCTGTAAAGTTTAAAATCCCTAAAGATAACCATTATGAAAATATAAATTTCTGGAAAAAAATTTAAAAATTATCTAAAATACATTTACATTTTAAATAGGAATTTACTTAACAAAATAAAAACCCGATAGAATACTTAATAGGCCACTTTACACAATAAAATAGGCAACAATAACATTTTTGCAAACACACACTGAGGTACACTAGTTATGTAGATAGACGTCACTGTTGTCAGTAGATGAACTGTATTCATTTTTTAAAAAAAGGTCAGAATGCAAAATATATAAATGATGCGTGTCACTGTGGTTGGTAATTGTGTGCACGACTTCATGGTCATTTGAAATGTCATGATGGAAACATAAGTCCTACATTATGTCTTACATTGGGAGGAACAGCCACTTTGTCTTTAAGGGCCTGGCTTCCTCAGAGAAGACATTCACATTCTTGGTCTACATGATGATGTTGTTTTAAAAATCCTTCTGTGATTCAGTATATTGCTTTATCACGTTTCTAGGTATTCTTTCCACTTAAAATGACCCACCTCTTCTGTGTTCAATGGGAAATACTCCCTCCAGGATTTGGCTTTCTACCCCTCTTATATAGCTGCTGCTGTTGCTGTTGCTGCTGCTGTTGTTGTTGTTATTATTATTATTATTATCATTTTGTGGTACTGAGGATTGAACCCAGGGCCTTGTGCATGTGGGGCAAGCACTCCACCAACTGAACTATATCCCCAACCCATATATATTTTTTTAAATCAATAAGTTATGATTTTCAGGATTTCAGCATTTGGGATTATGATTTTTAGGGCTTTTGATTGTTTGAGATTTCAACATTTAGGATTATGGCATTTGGAATGGCATCTTTGGGGATTATGACTGGCACTGACTCAGAGGAAAGAGGCAGAAGAATAGGAAAAGTTATAAAGCAAACGTAACAAGGCAGCAGCGGCCTTATCTAAAGCAATGCTAGATAGTCCTGCTGCCTCTAACCCAGTTCCTGCATCTTCCTGATACCGCAGATGTGCACATGGCATCAGATATACTTTCTGTTAATTTTAATATGAAAGTGTTTTGGGTGAGGCTGGACTAGATGTCCCCTGAGATTTCCTCAGCTTTTATGTAGTTAGGTTTAGGGGACAATGTGTGACATTTACTTGGCTCATATTTCTTTTCTTCTGTACAATATTCTAATATTCTTCCATCAGTAAAATACATATTTTTAAAAACATCTGTCTTGCTGGAAATTATAATGCATAATTTGATTTCTGATTTAATTACACATACCCCAAATAGAGTCCATATTGATTTTACTGTAGGGACAGATGAGGCATTGGATTTCATTTCATTTTTTTCCCCCAACATTCTAGGAAAGGTTTCTGGGAATATATCTTAAGGAAGTAATAAACAGTGTATAAGTTATTAACGCAAGGCGCTAGGGTTGTAGCTCAGTGGTAGAGCACTTGCCTAGCATATGTGAGGTACTGGGTTTGATTCTCAGCCCCACATGCAAATAAATATTCATCCACAACTAAAAAAAAATTAAAAAAAAAAGATGTTAACACAACATTGCCTTTAGTAGCAATAGCATCCAGCCTAATTGTCTGATAATTGGGGAATGGTTTGGTTAAAGAACGGTATATCCACTTTGTAAACTGTTTTGTTTTTTTTTTTAATATTTTGTTTAGTTGTAGATGAACACAATATCTTTATTTATTTTATGCGGTGCTGAGGATCGAACCCAGTGCCTCATGTATGCGAGGCAAGCGCTCAACCACTGAGCCATAGCCCCAGCCCCTGTAAACTGTTTTGATATTAAAGTGATTATAGGCAGTATATTAGCAGAAAAAAGGCTTATGGTTTAAAAAGGAGAATATAGAAGTTTGTATTGTGGCTACAGATATGAAGAAATAATAGAAAATTCCACAGTTGATTTGTTGGGTAGAGAGAGGAGGAAATGTTTCTCTGTTCTTTTTTTGTTTTTGGTACTGGAGATTGAACTCAGGGGCACTCGACCACTGAGCCACATCTCCAGCCCTATTTTTTGTTTTATGTAGAGATAGGGTCTCACTGAGTTGCTTAGTGCCTTGCCATTGCTGAGGCTGGCTTTGAACTTGAAATTTTCCTGTCTCAGCCTCCTTAAGTGCTGGGATTACAGGCTTGCGCCACCGCGCCCAGCTTCTCTGTTCTTATTAATACAAGAGAGGGAGACAGGAAATTGGTGGGAAGAGGAAATGGATAAAGCCAGTAGATGAGATTCTGAGCAGCCCTGCTTTTCCTGCCCAATCCTGAGGCAGCAGCTGAGCAGAGCCAGGCATTTAGAGCCCCTGGCTGGAATGGTGTGTCATGAAGGAGATGTGTACAGTAGGTGGCATAGCACATTCAGGCTTAGGGGGCACCAAGAGGAAGCAGTTGATGCTTCTGATGGGGTTACTATGTTAATAACTCACTGTGCATTCCTTCTATTTTCTCAGCATTTAAATATCTAATGTTTATGAAAGTATTTAAATGTGTAAAAACCATTTTCATTTTAGACTACCATATTATTTTGGTGTTACCTGTCTAAATATTTTACCAATGAGAACTGTTGGACCCAATTTGGAAGATTTAAAGTACTAATTATGTATTATGAATATAATCTATAAAAATTTTTGAATAGCTTCTCTGCTGAGAATTAAGGCTCTCCTATTACATCAAGAGAGGACAGATGACAGTAGTTGTGCAGTGATTTGAAGATAAAACCAACTTTTTCTTATTTGCCTTTAGAAATGGTTCCTGTAGGTGGGAAGAAAGTTCTTCATTAGGATTCCCCCAGATTTGTTCATGTTCTCCCTATCTCTTGGTGTATTAGATTCATGAATATAAGATGCCATCAGTTGTTAAATGGCACCATTATTTTATGAGGTCTGCACTAACCAACTGTGCCACCAGAGCTCCTGCAGCATTATTTTAGGAGCTGTAGATGCTGTCAATGGTAAGACATAACCTACATTCAGAGATGTATTATGTACTAAAAAGTGTGTACTTTAGAATAAAAAATAGGCAGTTGTGTGTATGTGTGTATTTATGTTACAGGTGGAGGCTTTTAAAACATTTGGAAACAATTATTTTAGTTCTTAAAAATAAGCCCAGACTTCCTCTTTGTGGTAAGTCCATCCCAAATGCCAGGTGGTTATTTCATTTAATCATGGAGAGTCATGATTCAGCCGTCTCTCCTCCACTGTCTCCAGCTGAGTAAAGGAAGCTCATATCGAAATGGGCAAATTGACATGGCCAGTTTCAGATAAGCTGTTTTAGTCAGCTTTTTTGCTGCTATGACTAAAAGACCTAACAAGATCAATGTTAGATGGGGGCTTACAGTTTCAGAGGTCTTGTTCTATAGACAGCCAGCTCCATTCCTCAGTGCTCGAGGTGAGGCAGAACATTATGGCGGAAGAGTGTGGCGGAGGGAAGCAGCTCACAGGATGATCAGAAAGCAGAGAGAGAGACTAGAGTAAGCACAGCTAACCAAGTATATACTCCACAGATAGTCCCCAGGGACCCACCTCCTCCAGCCATACCCTACCAACCTACAACTACCACTCAGGTAATCCCTATCAGAGGATTAATTTACTAATGGAGTTAAGACTTTTGTAACCCAATCACTTCACCTCTAAGCCTTCTGTATTGTCTCACACGTGAGCTTTTATGAGACACCTACTATTTCAAACCATAACACGGGCATTTAATATAAACTCTGCCTGTTTTAAACAGATTATTGTAGGCTCATGGTTGGCATACAACAAATGGTGAAAAAGAGAAAAATCAATGTTTTGGCTACTTGGGATTAATTTCAATGGACCTTTAGAAGACTTTAGTGCCTTTTAAAAGTGGGACTGTTTTGGGGCTGTGTACTTGCCAGCTGACATTGTCATATCTTCCAATGTCAGAATTTGGGGTAATGCTTCCACTTAGGTCAGGCAAGGGTGCACCTTTTCTATGAAGGGCCAGGTAGTGAATGTTTTGGCTTTGTGGGTCATACTTTAGGCTTTTGGACCATGTGGCCTTTGTCATAACTATTCAATGCTGCTGTGGTAACACAAAAGCAGCCGTAGACAATGTGTCATCAAATTTGGATGGCTGTATCTGGTGAAATTTTACTTAAAGATGCTAAAATTTGAATCTTACATAATTTTCACATGTCGTACACATTTTCCCAACCATCAGATGATATAAAAATCATTCCCGGCCCCCAGACCACACACACAAAAACAGGTGGCAGGCTATATTTGGTCTACATGATTTGTTGACATTTAAGCTGTTTTCTATGTAACTGTAGCACAATTTGAACCATCCCAGGGAATTGAGTAACTCCAGCATTTGGCCTGGGTAGACCCAATTTGAGTTTTCTCCTCTTGCAAGAATGTTGGCAAATAACATTACGAATCTTTCGCTTCTTTATAGGGATATCTTTTTCTTGAAAAAGTGTTAATTCTCCCCTGTTTATTATTTGGCTTATAAATCTAAATCAAGCTTGTATTTAACAAACTATAGTTTGGTTTCTGCTACTGGTTTCTGACATAGGGTTTCTAAAATCTTTGGAATTTCTTGGGTGATTTAGGAGTGTCTTTCATTCTAATTAGGCAATTTTTGCGGGGTGGTACCGGCGATTGAACTCGGGCACTCAACCACTGAGTCACATCCCCAGCCCTATTTTGTATTTTTATTGGGTCACACTGAGTTGCTTAGCACCTTGCTTTTGCTGAGGCTGGCTTTGAACTTGCAATCCTCCTGCCTCATCCTCCTGAGCCGCTGGGATTACAGGCCAGCGCCACCGTTAGGCAACTCTTAATGAGCTTCTGGATAGCTTCAGGGCAGGAGCTGGTCATCAGGAAGACCAAACATTGATTAGAAAGTTGAAACTTCCAGCTCTATCCTCATCCTCTGGGGAGTGCCAGAGCTTGAATTAATTGTCCATCATGCCTGTGTGATGAAGCCTCCATAAAAATCCCATAGGATGGGGCTTGGAGAGCTTCAGAATGGGGGAACAAACACACCCACTTACACCTCCTAACTTCATTGGGATAGAAGCACTTGCCCTTGGGGGCTCTGCCAGACCTCACCCTGTGTACCTCTTCATCTGGCTCATCATCTATCCTTTATCATGGAGCCTTTATAATAAGCCTGAAAGTGTGTTTCTTTGAGTTCTGAATTGCCTAACAATTTATGGAACCTGAGGAGAGGTCATGGGCACCCCCGATTTTTAGCCAAGGCTGACAGAAATGTGGGTAACTGGGACTGCATTTGGAGTTGGCATGTGAAATTGGGGTAGTTTCATGCAACTGAGCTCTAACTTGTCCAGAGAGAGGGAGAACAGTTGAGGGAGGTGGGTATGGGAGAGAAGTATTGTGAGTGTATAGGAAAACCAGTTCTTTTCCACTTTTTTGTTTTTAAATATTTTTTTAGTTGTAGATGGACACAATGTCTTTATTTATTTATTTTTATATAGTGCTGAGGATCTAACCCAGTGCCTCACGCTTGCGAGGCAAGCGCTCTACCACTGAGCTACAAGCTCTCTTTTCCACTTCTGTGCCTCTATTTCAAAGCCTTGAATTCTGCCATTTATCACTCTCTGCAGCATTCCTCAATTGTGGGTCATTCTGCTTTGCTATATGAGAGTCACTAATGACTAGTATTTAAAATCTAAGTTTGCCAATAGTTTGGTTTTTTCCTCTTTTGGTAAATGGGAGCAAGTTCAAGATTAGCTCTCCAATAATATCCACCTCAGCTGCTTACATCCTGGCATTTGCTTGACATTGGCAGAATGAGGGAAGTTTCAACTCATGGTGCCGTGTCTGCGCACCTTTGTGAGGCAGGTTGGACGGGCTGTGTTGTCAACAGTCATGGCTCTCAGGAGCCACCCTTTTGTGAATACCAGTTCCCTAGCTTTCTACACACCACCTTCCAGAGGAGCACAGAAAGGGGGAAAAGGTGTGTATGTGTGTGTGGGGGTGGGGTGGGATTCATAGTGATGTTTTTTTTCTTTCTCCACGTTTGAGTGGGAAAGAGGAGTGATTTCATATAAGTAAAAACTCATACGTCCGTGAGAGTTTCTGTGTGACTGTTACCTAAGCTCCATCCCCCCAAACAGTGAAAGCCACACTTTTACAGAACTTTCGCTTTCCTTTCCTTGCTAACAAGGCCAGTTGGATCTTGCCTGTTGTTCAGGCTCATCTCTTATAATCCACCACTTGCACCCAGCTTGCCAACTATAGCAGACTGCTGCTATAGTTGCATCTTGGCACAGAAGCTCGTTGTGACCACAGTTCCCATGTGCTCTTCCTTCCTGTGATGAGCACTGGGCATCCTCCTCCAGTGGAGTCAGGTATCTTCAGCCCTCCTCTGCAGTACCTAGTCCATGCATGGTCTCAGGTAGGTGCTCAGCTGTGTATGATTAAGGGGAGAATGACTGGAGGTGGTGTTTCATCCAGATGGCACTTTGGATTTTAGTTAACGGCTCTGTGCCCACAACTCTTGTTGACTTGCAACCACAGGAAAAGTGGGATCCCTTTTGTTTTCCTTATTTGTTCCATTACTTTGGGGCATGGGGTTTCAGTTGTCTGGGTCATGGATTCAGTCATCTTACCAGGTTCCCCACTATTCTGAAACTACTGGCTTGATGTAATGGTGGCCTCTTGAAGACACACTTACAATGCTAGCCAGGTGACTACTTTGGAGGGCTGTGGTAAGGTTTTCTAGAAGCCTGTATGTGCTGTGACTCAGGATCCCATGTATGGTACTGTCTGGCCCCATTGCCAGGGTTCCCGGTAGGTCTTTATCCAGCCACCTACTTGCTTCAACGTGTGTGGCTCAGTGTAGTTATTCAAGTTTGCTTTCAGCACTTTCTGCAACCACTAGAGCTGAAGAAGGAAAAGGAATTTCTTTACTAACCCTAGAGAGGAGAGTGCTTACTATTTATTGTCACTTTCTTAAGGAAGATACACAATCGAACTGGTTTAGACAACACTACATGGAGTATCTTGGTAGAGCTGGAGAGTTGTTACCATTTATTGAGTATCCAAATGCAGAGCCCGTGCTCAGTGAAGTCATCATTATTTGTATTCCCTCACCTAAAGCCTTACACAGCCTGTTGAGGGGTAGCTACCATGGGTCTGATTTTATAGATATGGAAACTGAATTTCATGTAGATTAAATAACTTACTCAGGACCCCGAGGTTCATAAATCATGAAGCTGGAGGTTGAACCCCAGTCTGATTTCACGTTCATGTTTGACTATCCACTATCATATTGATTGTGCACAGCTGTCAGTCTATTGAGTGATGGAACTGAAAATATGAACACAACTCTAACAACCAGCATTAAAAAGGGGGCACAGAAATATGAGACTGTTGCCCTTCAGAAACTTTTTGGAGAAAGGTAAACAAGACAGTTAATAGCCCAAGACAGTATATAATATAAGTGTTTCAGGAGAGCAACACAGTGTGCTAGAGGGTCATAACTCAGATTATTGCCATTTCCAGTGTTACTCTTGTGTCTTTATATTATCTATAGAGAATATGAAAATGTATCATTGTAGTGCTTTTTTAATTTCCAGAAAGTTTATTATACCATGGTTGCATAGTATAATTAAGAGCGAAGAAACCAGGACTGGAATATTTCAACTCTCCATGATGAAAGTGAATTTAACTTGAGCTGATGGCTGTTTGGACTCTCTATAGAATGATATAAGAAAGAAAAACATCCCAGGAGAGAAAAAGCTGGGGGAAAAGGACTGGATTGGTAACAAGGATGCTATGCGAAAACTCATAGAAATCAGATTGTGACAGATGCTCATCTACACAAGGGCCATGAAGGGTATGGTACTGAATGAGGGGAGTCGTTCCATTTTCTATTGCACACATTTGCTTCCTTGGCACCTCATGACATCCTGGTTCTCTGATTCCTCTCCTGTTTTGGGTACTTCTGGATTGTTTTATGTGGAGGTTGGGCTTTACCTAAGGGGGGTGGTCTTCCCTGTGAAAACATATTACCTCTGAGGTAGGAGCTTCAAACAGCACAGTCTCCCTGGTTGCTTTGTTTAGTGTCTACACTGCACACGTCCAGTCCCCATCGCCCTTCCTTATGTTGAGATTTGCTTCTCTCAGTGAGTGATGCATTTTCCAGGCCCCTATAAAAACTCATTGCAAATCTACTTCTTGTCTTTCAGGAAAATAAATGCACAGACACAAAATTTAGTGTGTAGTTGCAGGAGACTCCTAGGTTACTAGCAGTCCACCAACCCAGGAGCATGATCAACATATCAACATGTCTTTCTCTCTCTCCGCCTCCCCTTTCTCCCCCTCCTTCCCCTCTCCTCCTTTCCCCCTCCCCTTCCCTCCCCCTTCCTCCCTCCCCCTCCCCCTCTTCCTCCTCCTCCTCCTCTTGTAGATGGACATAACATCTTTATTTTATTTATATTTATTTTTATGTGGTGCCAAGGATTGAACCCAGTGACTCACGCATGCGAGGCAGGCGCTCTACCACTGAGCTATAATCCCAGCCCCTTTTAACATTTATGGTCTATTTTTGTGAATGTCTGAAGACATTTATATAACTTATTCATAGTACCTTTGGGACTCTTATCCTACTAACTGTGGAATTACAAATAAGCCTTCAGTGGCAGACCTCTAATATTACAGTAGAAGTTCAGTTTTGCCCTAGTACCTAAATATTCCCTAGTTTTGCCAGTAAATGCAGTCGGGTACTATATGACAATGTTTCTGTCTATGATGAACCACACAGATAATGGTGTTCCCTTAAGATTATATTGCCTAGAGACATTGTAACCCACTTAGTTTAACTACAACTATGAGGTTCACACAGGATGACACATTTCTCAGAAGGTGTCTCTGTTGTTGAGTGATGGACCATGGTTCTAGCTCTTTGAGCATTTTATCATTAAAAAAATTTTTTTTTACTATTTTTTTTTTGGTACTGGGGATTGAACTCAGGGACACTCAACCACTGAGCCACATCTCCAGCCCTATTTTTTATTTTATTTAGAGACAGGGTCTCACTGAATTGCTTAGTGCCTCGCCATTGCTGAGGCTGGCTTTGAACTCGCAATCCTCCCATCTCAGCCTCCCAAGCTGCTGAGATTACTTACAGGCGTGAGTTACCGTGCCTGGAGAGCAATTTATCATTTCTTATTAGTTGATGAAGTGAATTTGTTTCCCGAGTTTTTTTTTTTTAATATATTTTTTAGTTGTAGTTGGACACAATATCTTTATTTTATTTATTTTTATGTGGTGCTGAGAATCGAACCCAGTGCCTCATGCATGCGAGGCAAGCGCTCTACCACTGAGCCACAATCCCAGCCCCTGTTTCCCAAGTTTTAATGGCTTGTGAGATTTATGTCCAGTTGGAACTGCCTCTGTTCCAGGGAGTCAGACTTTGCAACCTTTAATATCATTTCACTCTTTGTATATTCTATATGTTGATGTAGCTAAAAAGAATGAAGTTCACTCTGATAACACTTTGAGTCACACTAGAATCAAATCAACATGAATGAGCTTCTTTGCTACCTGTCACCTCACTTGACAATTCTGGGAGAAGGGACATTCTGTAGCGATGGATGGTGACCTTCCTAGGGAACCCCAGATGCCTTCTGTGCACAGCTTTTTTCGTCTGTGGAAGGCTCACACTGTCACCACTCACTCTGTAGTTAAGGTCACACTGAGATAGCTTCAGGGCACCTCGCTCAGGTTGAATCTGGTTGTGTTGAATGTTGCTGGGTTATGTTGACTGTCCCTAGTCATGGTTAGAAAGAAAGAATTTGTACGTATCTAATCATTGAGTAGCTGCCACTTCCCAGCAGTGACTTTATTTCAACATATTCTCTGTCCTCGGAGATTATTTCTTGAATAATCATTAATTTTGAATCATTAAATTATGATAATCATTTAATTATGAATCATTAAATTTTTAAATCATTTAAATGCCAATTTATAAAATGTCAAAATAATTGTGTTTTCACCTTTTTTTTGTTTTTTGTTTTTTTTTTTTTTTGGTACTGGGGATTGAACTCAGGGGCACTCGGCAACTGAGCCACATCCCCAGCCCTATTTTGTGTTTTGTGTAGAGACAGGGTCTCACTGAGTTGCTTAGTGCCTCGCTGTTGCTGAGGCTGGCTTTGAACTTGCGATTCTCCTGTCTCAGCCTCCCAAAGTGCTGGGATTACAGGCATGTGCCTGGCTTGTTTGGCATCTTAATTGGCATATTTTATATTAATTGACCCGAGAATTTTCTTCTCATATTTCCAAGTACTTCACTGACCCTTGTAGAAAGGAAGATAACAGGTGTTTTCAGCATTAGCAGGTGGCATAGAAGCAGAAGGGGAACCCTTATTTTGCCCACCCATCCTTTAAGTCAGCCTGGTGTCAACATCACTGAAATCTGGAGACGGACTTGTCCCTTCAAAGATTTAAAATCAGTTCCATCTGGAGAACTTCTTAAAGTAGTCTGATAGCAAAAGAGGTGTCATGTGAAGAATATTTTACCGTCATCATTTAGTACGTGTGATGGGGGATATGTCAGCAACTTCAGTAGAAGGAGAAATTCTTCCCCTTAACTTAGGCATCTTAACTTTGGATTGAGAACTGAAGGTAACAAAATGTTTCCGAGAAAAGGCTACAGGAGCCGGGCGCGCACGCCTGTAATCCCAGCATTTTGGGAGGCTGAGACAGGAGAATTCCAAGTTCAAAGCCAGCCTCAGCAACAGTGAGGCGCTAAGCAACTCAGAGTAGACCCTGTCTCTACATAAAACACAAAATAGGGCTGAGGATGTGGCTCAGTGGTTGAGTGCCCCTGAGTTCAATCTCCAGTACCAAAAAATAAAAATAGAAAAAGGCTATCACGATGTTAAAATACCTATTATATGCCTGGAACTTTATGGTATATGGAACTTTTAGGTATATGTTAAAATACCTATTATGGCTGGAAGTTTGGAATTGAATAGCAAGGAATAGGGGTAGATTACCAAACCCAATGTGAAAGCTTTACTTTGGCAAGCAGAAGGAAAATGTGCAGCAGATAAATTTTTCAAAGAAAATTTTGTGTTTAATCTTTGAGAATTTGAAGAATTTGGGTTGTGTTGTATTTTGCTCTGTAAAAAAGAAAAAAAGTTGGATATGATGGCTGATTTCACTTCTTTTTAAGTGACTCTACTATTTTCAGATAATTTCTCCAAAGATAATGATAGATATGAACCCATTAATTGTTTAATGAGGCTTTGGAGCATAGTGTTGAAGCTCAGTCATGCTAAATTTAATATTTCTAGTGCTGATCCCAGCTGTTTCTACTTATCCTAAGTTAGTATATCTAACACATGTGCACACAATCCTAAAGTGCAAGAGGCAGAGAGCTGTTGCTTTGTTTTGGAGAACACAGCACATCTCTCCCCTCAGCTCAAGCTGAGACTTTTTTTTTTTGGTACTGGGGATTGAACCCAGGGGTGCTCAAGCACTGAGCCACAACCCCCGTCCTTTTTTATATTTTATTTAGAGACAGGGTCTTGCTGAGTTGCTGAGGCTGACTTTGAACTTGTAATCCTCCTGCCTCGGTCTCCTGAGCCACTGGGATTACAGGTGTGCACTACCATACCTGGTTGAGACTTGGTTTTTCTAGTGGAGGTGTTGGTGCTGGCTGGTGGGCACAGCTCCTTGAGATAGAACCCACGGCACTTTCCGTGCTCAACCCTCGCCTATCTTCCCAGCTTCAGCTCCCTAGCTTCTCCCATAAGTAGCCACCATAGCAGATCCCTCACAGTTCCCAGACAGTGATGTGCTTCCCTCCCTCACCTGTCCTCTCATCTACCAGAACCATCGCCATCCTCTTCACTCTGCTGATCACCTCCTACTTAGCCCAGTGGGAGGCCTTCCATGACCCCCCCTAGCCTGAACTAGTTGTCCCTAGCTGTCCTCCTTTAACATCCTGTGACACTCCTGCATGGATCATGCTACGTTTTGCCTGCTCTGCCTCCTACTGGATTGAGAGTTCCTCAGCAGACCGGGATGTGTTCTCGGGTATTGCTGCTGTCAAGAGCCCTGTACTCAGGGTTGCTGTGCATGTTTGGGTGTATGGGATGTGGAGAGTGGCTGGTTTCTTTGTGGGGAGAACCCTGCATACGTCTCTTGCCTCTAATTGGCATCCTGTTCTGAGTGTTCCGTTTCCTGACAGCCTAGTCAGTATTTGAACATTTGCCCCAGATTCTTGTCCCTGAAGCATAAAGTGTCCAGGACACAAGCACTGTCTTACTACCACTTTCCGGGAAAAGGCCATGATTCTGGCCTGTTGCCATTGCCTGTGTGATGCTGGGCCAGGAATCCACTTACTGCTTTGCAGCTCCAAAGCCTTCCTGTTGGCCTGACTGGGGCTGAGCCCTGTCCATGTTGTTCCCATGTCAGCCATGTCAGGGTGGATTGCTGGAGGAGGAAGGAGTCCTGGTTTCTGTGTGCTCCTGGAGGGTGTCTGATCTTGTTGCCAGTGTCCCCAAGGCCTGAGTAGGGAGTAGGGATAGCAGTAATGGTGTGCTTCTCCTCTATACACTGATGGCAGCCACCAAGTACCAAAGAGATGCCACCGTAATTACGCTTCTCTTTATGTCAGCAGGCTTTCTACAGAGAGCTCATGGTGGTTTGAAGCTTCCCCTTTGTTCTAAAAGCCAGGTTTGCAACTAGATGGCGTCATAGACTCTGCTTCAAGAAAGCTTGCTATGCAAAAGTTACCGTTTCTGTTTACCGTGGTAAAAACTAATGAAACCTCTGTCTGACCTAAGAATGTGGAACAAAAAATAACTGCTATGTAACCACCCCACTGAGAATAAATCTAAAAGAATTTCTAGACCTGGAGTCCAGAGAGTTTTAAGCATTAGCCTCTCTGGACTGCTACAGCTTAAATAAACTTGCTTCCTGAAAATTCCTCAGGTATCCAGCCTCATCTGTCCTACATCACACACCTGCTTCTCAGGCAGTTCCCCAAGCATGTGGGGCCTCCCTGTGAACAGCTTTTGGTAGCAGGTACTTCTTGACACACAATCCCTGACCTGATGACCATCGACCCCTCTGACTTACTTGTACATGGAAAGCTTGTCTGCCGTCCCTTGGTTTTCATCCATATCCTCTTAATCAGTTCCCTATTCTCCAATCCCCTGTTAATAACTTGTTAAATTTTGTTCTAATTATAATTTGTCTTCGGCTTTCTGGTTGTACCTAGCCCTCTGCCTTAGATGGCCAGTTTTACTTCCCACCAAGTAGACCATACAGGTTCTTTAGGGGTGCAGAGGGGGGCAGCCTAAATGGTATTCCAGTTATTTATACCTCCTGAGTTCCTGCTTTCAGACAGGCACTAGGCTTCCCCTCAGGTGAAGTAAGACAGCTTGAGCCCAACAGGAGCTCCAAGACTAGGAGAAAAAATTTAGGTGTGAGTGTGTTGAGTTAAGGGTGGGGGTGTTAGGTGTGTGTGGGAGCTTAGGGTGTGACAGAAACTTGATGTTCCTTTTGGAGCCTAAGGGACAGATAAATGAAAATTCATAAAATTGATGAATATTTATCACTTCAAAGCACCCCATGATGTCCATAATAGAAAACATAACTAAGTATAGTTTTGTCCGTTAATATTCTCTTTCCACACAGCACTTGAGGTAGATAAAGGTTTTATTTCATCATCTCATCTCTAAACTTCTAGAGGGCAGAAATTTACCTCTTGCACCTGCCTTGCCTGCCACATGTTAGATACATAGTAAATGTTTTGTTTTTTTGATGTTGGAATATTTTAATGTGCCAGAAAATATGAAAAACCCTGAGTACATGTCCAAAGGACACAGTGACTAGCATGAAGGGCTTCCTACCTGCCGGACCTGGGACAACATAGTAAATGTTATTGACTAAAGGGCAGCACACTGAGTTGATGGTACTTTGTTTTATTTTCTGTCCAAGAAAGCCTACCACCAGTGTCTTCTGTTAACAGTTCATAAACAACGATGCGCAGATTTTTCTGTACTTGAACTGTGAACAAGGAGGTTATCAGTCTGTTCAGTGCTTGTTCTTGTTCCTCTCCAGTCATCTGTAAATAATACCTACCATTCAGGTGTGACCAGGAAGAGTTAGGTATTTCATACACCTCTAGTTTTCAGATATCCCTGTTTCACAGATGTTGCAACAGCTTGAGTAGCTTACTTAGATTGTGCTGATAAAAATGTGGCCTGGGGGGCCTGGGGCTGTAGCTCAGTGGTAGAGCGCTTGCCTAGCATGCATGACGCACTGGGTTCGATCCTCAGCACCACATATAAATAATAAATGAATAAAATAAAGATCCATCAACAACTAAAAATAATATTTAAAAAAAAAAAATGTGGCCTGGGCTGGGGCTGTAGCTCAGTGGTCAAGCGCATGCCTCGCATGCATGAGGTACTGGGTTCGATTCTCAGCACCACATAAAAATAAATAAAGATATTGTGTTCATCTACAACTAAAAAAAATTTTTTTTAAAAATGTGGCCTAGCTAGGCTGCAAATCCATGCTGATACCAAAGCCCTTGCAATTCCTACTGTGCTACAGGCCTCACCATGAGTGGTTTCTGTGGTGGATCAGGCACCTGCCCAGGTCTGTGCACATTCACCTAAGGAGTCTTTTTCCTCTTTGGAGCTACCCTTGCTTCCTTGTTCCTAGGCAGGCCCGCGTCCCTTGTTCCTTGATCATGCAGGCACAGGTAGAGAGGGCTCCAAAACTTCAGAGGGAGTTGAAAGTCTCTCCCCAGTTGCTTCTTTTTTTTTTTAATATTTTTTTAGTTGTTGATGGACACAATGTCTTTATTTTATTGCTTTGTACATGGTGCTGAGGATCGAACCCTGGGCCTCACGCATGCGAGGCAAGCGCTCTACCGCTGAGCTACAATCCCAGCCCCTCCCCAGTTGCTTCTTTAAGGATTCAAAAAGTCTCTCATGAGCCGGGCGCGGTGGCTGAAGCCTATAATCCCAGCACTTGGGAGGCTGAGACAGGAGAATCGCGAGTTCAAAGCCAGCCTCAGCAATGGCGAGGTGCTAAGCAACTCAGTGAGACCCTGTCTCTACATAAAACACAAAAATAGGGCTGGGGATGTGGCTCAGTGGTTGAGTGCCCCTGAGTTCAATCTCCAGTACCAAAAAAAAAAAAAAAAGTCTCTCATGAAAATGTTTCTACCTGGTGAAAAATAGAATGTGGTACTGGGTATAGAAAATGTTAAATTGCATAGAAGTTTAATTAAAGCTGAAACTTGGTGGGGTTGACATAACTCCCATTTTCCCTTTTTCTTCTCAGGTGCTGTTACCCCCGTACGATGAAGCCACTGTTAACGGGGCTGCCAAGGAGCCACCGCCACCCTATGTGTCTGCCTGAGTCTGAGAGTGGACAGAGCTGAGAGTAGCAGCTTGACTTTTCAGACACCTAAGCAATAGTTCTATAATTTCAATTCTGAAATGAGCTCTCTGAAGCTTATATGTTGTTGAAACGCCACGTTTTACAATTTAGGTGTTAAGTTGAATCCCTCTGTAGTTTTGAACACATGCTTTAGCTAGAGTGCTTTGGTAGTATAGCTATAGGATTCTTTCAGTAGGGTTAGGGCATAACAGATCCATTCATCTTTCCCCAAAAATACAGATGGACCTTGAATCCCCGAAGTTTGGTTTTGTACCTGCTTGACCCTAAAGTTGGTCTATTAGTCACACTTTTTCTATTGCTTCTCTCTTTTGAAAATATATAATCAAAATTAGGTAACACCTTTCTTAAACCATTTGGTGTATAGAACAAACTTATGAAAACAGGAATGTTAATTGTATGATCATTGTTCTTATTAGATAGATAGGATTCCTTGTGTGTATGTTACAGTAGTTCCTTACTGTCCCTATGACTTAAATTCCGTAACAATTGGAATTTGCTGATCAAGGATTTCCCCCCTGGGCTCAGTAGAGACCATTAGGCAATACCAGGCAGTGAGAACGGAAACTGCTGCTCCGCACCTTGTGTCCTGGGTCATGGGCTGGTGTGCCTCTTCTTTGTTAGAGGAGGAACTGGTCACAGGGGACCTGTTACTCTGGGGTTTTTTTTTTTTTGGTACCAAGAATTGAACTCAGGGGCACTCGACCACTGAGCCACATCCCCAGTCCTATTTTGTGTTGTTTGTAGAGATAGGGTCTCACTGAGTTGCTTAAGCACCTCACCATTGCTGAGGCTGGCTTTGAACTCACGACCTGTCTCAGCCTCCCAAAGTGCTGGGATTACAGGCATGTGCCACCGCACCCAGCGGACCTGGTATTCTTTTCTCCTGGTTTCCATTTTTCCCAGGGCCCCCTTTTAGTATGTGTCTTACCTGGCCTGATCCCAAGGAGACTGACCACTTGCTTTATCAAGTAAAATTATTGATATGTGTTTACCTAAAAATATGAAGAAAGGTTTTCTTCTTCCCCTCTGAGGTCCATCCTACTACTGTGAATTTCTAAGTATGCCTAATCATCCTTTAACACGTTAAACAGTCTTCATAAAAATGAGAAGGGTTGTTTCCCTGGTGGAATGCTCTTATCTCCACTACCTGAATAGCAAAAGATTTTATATGTTGATATGTTCAATAAGCGGCTCTCCTGCTTGTTCATTGTTGAATGTGCTGTAAATGAAGGCTTTTGCAATTAAAGTGAGATTTGCCCACCTCCAAGAAATAACCTTTTGATTCTGTGGTGGTTGTGCCTTTCCTGCCCATGTAGGGCCACGCGGATGCACACGGTTCAGTCAAAAGAGTGGACTTTATAGCTCATTTCATACATAAAGTTTAAAATATTTTAATATTGATAAAATCAGACTTAGACCAAGAAGAATAGAGGATGAACAGACCCCAGCTTCCAGCATTCCTACACCTGCCTTTAGGTTTAAGCAGCTGTTGTGTGTATGATCACTTTCTGTCCAATGCACTTTTTTAAAAATATTTTTTTAAGTTGTAGATGGACACAATACCTTTATTTTTAATTATTTTATTTTATGTGGTGCTGAGGATTGAACCCGGTGCCTCACACTTGCTAGGCAAGCGCTCTACCACTGAGCTACAACCCCAGCCCCCCAATGCACTTTTAATAAGCATTGAGATATTACTACATTCCAAGGGAGATTAAAATAAGAGGTGGGAGGGAGATTTTATTCCTGATGTTCAGCCTTAGTTGTTTTTAAATCTCATTCAGTATTCTTTACAAGCTCAACCTAAGAAATTCTGTTCCTTGAAGCTGTATGCTGGGCTGGGGGTACAGCTCAGGGGTAAAGGGCTTGTGTAGCATGTGTAAGGCCCTAGGTTAGATCCCTAGCACCACACACACAATTTTTTTTTTCTAAATTTAAGTGTGAAAGATCCACACAAAGTTAGACACATTAAACCATATTTTGATGGAAAAGACCCATCAGTGTTGTCATCCCTGTGAAAGGCACATAGGACATAACAGTTCCTAGCATATTGCTCCTCATGATTTTTCATCTCTTTGCCCAGTGATTTTTGCAAATGAAACATGATTGAGTGGAGAGGAGTTCTGATCTTGAGAGCCTCTGTAGCATTGTTGGAGAGAAATAAAGGCTGCTTTTCTTGTTTATGGAGCACCCAGGTGGCACCATGGATTTTGGGTTATCATTGCCTTCTCAGAGATCTCATAGGGAGTTGGTGTTGTTGGTTTTACTTGATTCTTAATAGTTCTGAGGCTAAACTCAAGAGCAGTCCGCATATTTACCTCTGCAAGAGTGAGGCATTGTCTTTTTGCCTCCACTAAGGAGAGGTGTTAAAACGACCTTGTAGAGCATTCTGTGTGCCTCAGCAAGTCTCCTTTAAATGTATTTTAAATTCCACTTTGGTATCCTGCATCTTTCTTATATTTTATTGTGTACAGAGAAAGAACATTACTTCACTGTTTCTCATGCCTATACATTTCTTAGACACTTGACTGGTGAGAGTCCTTCAGTTTTTTTTAAGTTAAAAAAATTTTTTTTTGGTACTAGGGATTGAACTCAGGGGCACTTGACCACTGAGCCACATCCCCAGCCCTATATTTTGTGTTTTATGTAGAGACAGGGTCTCACTGAGTTGCTTAGCACCTCGCCGTTGCTGAGGCTGACTTTGAACCCGCGATTCTTCTCTCAGCCTCCCAAAGTGCCAGGATTACAGGCGTGTGCCACTATGCCCAGCTTAATTATTTTTTAAATTAAAAAAAAATTTTTGTTTTTGTTTTGGTGGTGCTTGGGGATTGAACCCACCGCTTGGATCAAGCTAGGCAAGTGCTCTACCAAATAGCCACACATTCAGCCCCAGTTTTTTGTTTGTTTGTTTGTTATTTGTTTTTTAAATCTTGACTTCCTACGTCTCATTTTAAGATCATAACATTGAGCCCAGCACTGGGAGGTTTGCAAATGGATCTACCAGTACCAACCCATGTAGAACTGGTCAGTCCCGGCTAAAACAGACCTCCATTGAACAAGCTGGTTGGGCTTCCAGGGTACCCAGTTAACAAGAAAAGGTTGATGGCCAACAGGCTCTCTGCTTCCTGCACTTCTTCCTACATAAATATGTTGTGCAGCACCTCCCCTGAGTCTGATATCTTTGTCCCTGCTCCCTTCCTATCCCATTGTCCTCAAGAATGCAAAAAAAACCAACAACAAACCCTCCCTCCTATCCCCCCCTACTCTGTTCTGTTTAAATACATGTTTAGTTTGATTGCTTAACTAAACTATATCTTTTCATTTATCTTGCTTCTCTACCCTTAGATTGTTAATCAATAATACTTATTAGTAATGATCTCAATAGACTGTCTTTAAGACTATAGCCATTAAAGAGGGATATATTTGAAATATTCATCTTTTGAGGAAAAATACTGCTGTGCAAACTGAGCATTGGTGATAGAGGAAGACTAATGTGACTATAAAAACATTTATTTTCTGTCTCTGCCTTTTTTTAATAACATGCATTAGTTTTTGCAGCCAGTCTGGAAACTGACTTAAACATCATTAGATTAATGCTGCCAATCATGTAAGCAGCCCCAGGTTCTGGAGGAGAGAGGGTAAGTGTCTTTGCCAAGGTATTAAAAGATCAGCTCGTGGAAAAGAACTGCCAGCGTAAAGCTCGAGCAAAGCCATTTCAGGGCTCCCTACCTTCAGACCTAACAAAGCACCAAAAATAGTGCCTGGGGCTGTGTGAAATGGTTTTTGGCAGTTCAGATACATGTTCTGGAAGGGAAGGAAAAAGGAGGCATTGCAGGGATGTCTCCACGCCCATGGAATTCACTTCAAGTGTTTCTGCACAGTGGCCAAGTGTTCTGCTAAATACCTCATGGTGTATGGAAGCCAGCCAGATCTGCACCCTTCTGCCCACAGCTCCTGCATACCTTCTGCTGACTAGAGCACCCAGGCAGCAGAAGACAGAAGCTGTTGCCTAGCCAATTCAGAAAAACTGACATCAAAGCAAAAGTCTGAGCCCTATAGATGCATCAGTGGAATCCTTCTTAGCAAGAACAGCTGCTGCTTCAGGATGAAGAGCTGGACTTAGAACAGCATGGTGGATTCAAGTTTGTTTATTTTATCCTATCTAACATTTACACATGCTTTACAAAAAAAAACCATCAACCGTACAGTTTTTATCTTATTAAGATGGGAACCTCTTTAACCCAGTATGTTAACTTTCCATCATTATAACACATTCCTGGAGATAATCAACTTGAAATAGGTTTATTTTGGCTCATAGTTACGAAGGTTTAAGTCCATGACCAGTTCGCTCTCACTCTAGGTCTGTGACAAAGCAACACATCATGGCAGAAGCTCGTGGTGGAACAGAACTGCTCACCTTGTGGCCAGGGAGCGAACGAGGGGAAGAAGAGGAGGTTAGGGTCCTGCTGTCCCCTTCACTGACATACTTCCAATGACCTAAAGACCTCCCACCAGGCCCCACTTATTTTTTTATATATATATATTTTTTTAGTTGTAGCTGCAATATCTTTATTTGTTTTTATGTGGTGCTGAGGATCGAACCCAGTGCCTCACGCATTCAAGGCAAGCTCTCTACCACTGAGCCACAACCCCAGCCCACGCCCCACTTCTTAAAACTTGTACCACCTCCCTGTAGTGCCAGGCTGGGAACCAAGCCTTTAACACATGGGCCTTAGGGGGACAATTAAGATCCAAGCTAGAGCACCCAGGAAATAGTTTTGGTATATATCAAGATATCTAGGTATAGCTAGGCACGGTGGGTTGTTCGATCCTCAGCACCACATACAAAATATATAAATAAATAAAATAAAGATTTAAAAAAAATTTGAGAAGACTGGGCCTGTAATCCCAGCTCTTTGGGAGGCTCATAGGAGAATCGCGGGTTCCAAACCAGCCTCAGCAATGGCGAGGCGCTAAGCAACTCAGTGAGATCGTGTCTCTAAATAAAACAAAATAGAGCTGGGGATGTGGCTCAGTGGTCAAGTGCCCCTGAGGTCAATCCCCAGTACCAAAAAAAAAAAAAAAAAGACTGGAACGTATTAATAAAAAACAAGATTAGAGCTGCCATTGTTATTTATTAAAGGCAACTATATGTAGGAGATACATTTAATGAAAAAGACCTAGAGTTAAAAGCAACTAAAAAAAAAAACCAAACAAACCAGCCTTTGAAAGTAAAACAGTGAAAGAGAATTATAAATACATCACAAAAATCACTGCACTGGATGTCCCTACTGTAAAGGACAACAGGGTTTTCTGTGCTGTTGCTGGTCCCTTGTTCCTTGTCTTCTAGAACTAGGGCTTTCCTCAGGAAGAGACCACAGGAGGAACCCTCATCTTCCCTTTAGAAGGCCTAGATTGGAAATCCCTAATCTAGAATACCAGGGATGGCAATGTGCATTGGGTGTAATTTTCATGTTGTGACCAGGGCTAATGGGGAACAAGACACCACAGCTCCAGTAGCAGCCAAAATGACCACACATCAATCCTAGCCTTCTCTGAGTGAAATGCAGTTTGAATCTTCAATGCCCATGGATTATGCCCAGTCTACTCTGGGTCACACCATTCCTTTCAAAATTATCTTTTTTGCTCTATTGTAGCAATATACCTGGACATCTTTCTCTTTTTTTTGTTGGTACAGGGGATTGAACTCAGGGGCACTTGACCACTGAGCCACATCCCCAGCCCTATTTTGTGTTTTATGTACAGACAGGGTCTCACTGAGTTGTTTAGCGCCTTACCATTGCTGAGGCTGGCTTTGAACTCGTGATTCTCCTGTCTCAGCCTCCCAAAGAGCTGGAATTACAGGCATGCGCCACCATGCCTGGCCCAGTCTTCTCATTTTTTTTTTAAACCTTTATTTTATTTATTTATGTATTTTGTTTGTGGTGCTAAGGATCGAACCCAGTGCCTCATGCGTGCGAGGCAAGCGCTGTACCACTGAGCCACAACCCCAGCCCCCTAGTCTTCTCATTCTTGATGACCTATTGATATTTTGTATTTATTGTGCCTCAAATGGAAAGTTGTCTTCTCCCAAATCTGCCCCTGTCTCCTTCTCTGTCTCAGTGGTGCCCTCCCTGTCACTGTCCTTACTGACTTAAGTCATGAGTCCTCTTTGCCTGCCCCTCTTTTTTTCTTGCCCCTTATCTAATCAGTATCCAGGCCTGTGGTTTCTTTTTTATAAGGTTGAGTAACATTTACCATTTGCTGTGTGTGCCCTTTCTTTGTGTCTTCCGTGCTACTGAGCACTTGACACATTTTAACTCTTTATCTCCATTTTCCTTTCAGAGGAAAATAACTGGTCCAAAGTTACAGTAAGTAGCAGAGCCAGGACTTAATGCAGTTTGAATAGGTCTAAGTTTGTGAATTTGAGACATCTAGAATTTCAGAATTCTGTTCGTACAACTCACTTCCTACTAAAAATAAATTCGTACAACTCACTTCCTACTAAAAATATTTGAAAAGTACTCATTGGAATTAACACATCCCAAGGTGGAAACCAAGTCAGGCAAGGCCACTTAAACTTGAGGTGGGTGTTTAGCTTGAACTTGTGTTGCACAAGTAAAGTTGTCAATTTCCTCTTTAACTTACGCTGGAAAAATGTTCTGCAAGTACCAACTTTTCATTCTTAAAAGAATTCCATCAGGAAAAAAAGATCAATTGAGGTGGGTGTTTATGAGTAGTTAATTGTTTTAAACAAACAATTTCCTTCTGAGGAAATTAGGCATGCTTGTAAACTGCAGTGATTTATCTTTGTCAAGGAGATTATGCACGTTAAGATTTCCAGCATCATAAGTCAGGCTAGTAAAGACAGTGATATAATTTGTACTGTCTTGGAGGAATGCTAGGAAACCTTGAGATTCAACTTCCTTGAATTCAACTTCCCTAGAAAACCTGTATGACATAGAGACAGAATAAAGCAGTCATTTCCCATGAGGATGTAGGCTTTATTCTGCCTTGTTGAAGTTAATGCACTATATCATTATCACTATATCCCTGAGAGTTAAGTTCCCTGAACATCTTTATGGAAAACCAGGTGTGACTTAGGCATCAGGAAACTGATGTTTACTAAAACATTTAGTTAACAATGTTTTAGTAAAATTAAATAGAAAATAATTCTCACAACTCAACTTTGGATCTCAACCTGAAAGTGACTTCATTTTAGAGGCCTCCTATGAGGCACAAATCTGGAAGGCATTTTATGTTCTCCCATAGCAGAATCAGCATCTCCAAACAAGGCACATCTCCATGCTCTGCAGTTATTGTCACTTCTTATCTTTAATCCCCCAGCTTCTTATCTGTGATCCTCCAGTAAGAAACTTATGGACTCTGTGTTATTTCTTATTCTGTTGGTGCCTAGCACATCTGGCAAATAGAAGGAACTCAAAAAATATTTACTAGATGAAAAATAAAATAATAAGTACATGAGAAAAATTAAAGCCAGCTGTAATCCCACCCCCAATGATCACAACAAATTCTTAACAAGTCAGAGGAACTTGAGTTCCATGGAGACCATGTTTCAGAAGCGCCCGCTGGGAAAAAAGTTTTATTGCTATAGACCATGTAAAGGTAAGGGCTACTCCTCCAGCAGACCCTGACAGCCACAGCCAGAGGCCTATTTATTCTGTGTGTGCATCTTGACAGCTAGAAGAGGGTTGTAAAGGTAGGTGATAGGGAAAGAACAGCAACACCATAATGAAAGGATTGATCTCTGAAGAAAGATTAAAGGACTGCTGAGATGAGAGGCTAGCTAATATTCTGTTTAAATTTGAAATCCAAAGGAAATGTTATTCTTAGCTCTTACTGTTCTTGTGATCCAGTTTCTTTTATGAGAGCTCAATTCAGCACAGTTCTGAATGAAAACTTACTACATGTGCCTTCTCTGAAGACTTTTCCTCTTGTAAATCATTGCATCACTAAACCAATAAATAACCAAATCTAAACCCTGTGGAATCCTGAGACCTTAGATAATACAGAGGAGAATTCTGAACAGCTAGCATGCAATTCCAATACAGTAACATGTTTACACACTTCCTGGGCACTTAAGATTTACATAAAATCCATGTGAAACTATTCATGGTAAAGCATGTTTGTCCTTTATTCTTTACAAAAATACACAGAATTTCAATAGTCAAACAATGTGACACAGTACTTCTGTGTCAGGTACTGTAGACACTAGGACAGAAATTTCCACCAGGAGACATTTCTTGCAGTGGAAAGTGCTCATAAGAGGAGGGAGTACCAATTCCAGAAAAGGTATGCATGCAAAATAACATAAGCAGATGCCAAGAAGTATAGCAAGAAGCCTTTCCTGCCTGTGGGTAGGAGTCTTCCAGGAAGTATCCAAAGGAGGAAAAACAAAGCAGAAAGAGACTAAAATATTTGCATGAGGGTGCAGAATTAAAACGACCTCTGTCCATAACAAAACCTCTATTGAGATAGAATTCATGTGCCATACTATTCACCAATTTAAAGTATACAAGTTAGTGGGTTTTAATACTATTCAGAATTGTGCAACCAACACAATCGATTCTAGAACATTTTCATCATTTCTCAAAGAAACATACCTATAAAGAGTTACTCGTCATTTCTTCCCAGCTTTCCCAGTTGTAGGCAATCACTAGCTTACTTTCTGTCTCAATGGATCTACCTATTTTGGATCTGGAATCAGACAGCATGTGGTTCCTTATGACTGGCCTTTCTCTTAGCTCATTTTCAAGGTCCATCTGTTTCATAGCATGTATCAGTGTTCATTCCTTTTTATTACAGAACAGTATTCTATCCTATAGACATGCCACATTTTAATAAGTATCAGTTTCTGGTCACTTGGGCTGCTTTCACCTTTTGGCTGTTATGTGAGCTCTCCAACCTTGTTCTTTGTATCTGTGGGTTCTGCATCCATGGAGTCAACCAATTGTGGATTGAAAAAACCTGGAAAAAAATCACCTATATTAAAAACAAATTGACTTTTTCTTGTTTTATTCCCTAAACAATACAGTATAACATATATTTACATAGCGTTTACATTGTATTAGATATTTTAAGTGATCTAGATATTAATTAAGGTATAAGGGAGAATGTATGTAGGTTGTAAGCAAATACCACACCATTTCATATGAGGGATTTGAGCATCTAAGAATTTTAGTATCCTCTAAGTATCCTAGAATCAAACCCCCATGAATACCAATAGATGACTGTATAGCGTTTGCACTTCAAAATTTATTTCTAAGTGATTTGTTCTTTGGGGAGCTATTAAAAATGGAATTATTTTCTTTCTTTTTAAAAATTTATTTTACAGTAGAATGCATTTTGACATATAGTACATAAATGGAGCACAACTTCTCATTCCTCTGGCTGTACATGGTTCAGAGTCACTCCACTAGTGTAATCAGACATGTATATAAGGAAATAATGTCCATCTCTTTCTACTGTCCTTCCCATCCCCACAGCCCCACCCCTCCCCTGACACCCCTCTACACAATCCAGGGTTCCTTCATTCTTCCCTATCCCCTCACCCCACTATGGGTCAGCATCTGCTTATCAGAATTGTTTTCTTTTTTCTCTTTTTTTTTTGGTATCAGGGATTGAACCCAAGTGTGCCAAACCACTGAGCCACATCCTCTTTTTTATTTTTTATTTTGAGACAAGGTCTCACCAAGTTTCCTACAACCTCACTAAATTGCTGAAGTTGGCCTTGACCTTATGACCCCCCTGTCTTTGACTCCTTACAGGCGTGGGCCACCAGCCTGGCCTTAATTTCATTGTCAATTATTTGTTCCAAGTGTATAGAAATACATATTACTTTTAAGATATTTTGTATCCTGAAAGTTTACCAAACGCATGTATTAGTTCGACAGTTTTAGTGCGTGCCTTAGAATTTTTCTATACCAGATCATATCATCTGCAGATAGTTTTACTTTTTTCTTTGCAATCTGGATAACTTTCATCTCATTTTCTTGCCTTGGTTAGAACTTCTAGTACAATGTAGAATGTAAGTAGTGAGAAGGTTATCTTGCTCATGATCCTAGGAGAGCCTTCCACCATTAAATAAATTTGGGGGGCTGGGGTTGTGGCTCAGTAGTAGAGCACTTGCCTAGCATGTGTGAGGCACTGGGTTCGATCCTCAGCACCACATAAAAATAAATAAATAAGCCAGGTGCAGTGGCACACACCTGTAATCCCAGTGGCTCGGGAGGCTGAGGCAGGAGCATTGCAGTTTCAAAGTCAGACTCAGCAACTTAGTGAGACACTTAGCAATTCAGTGAGACCTTGTCCCTAAATAAAATATTAAACAGGGCTGGGGATGTGGCTCAGTGGTTAAGCACCCTAGGGTTCAATCCTCAACACCAAATAAATAAATAAACAAGCAAATAAAATAAAGATATTGTGTCTATCCACAACTAAAAATATTTTTTAAAAAGTTGGTTGTGGGGTTTTTGTAGGTGCCCTTTATTAGGTTGAAGAAGTTCCTTTCTATCTGGTTTGTGTCTTCATCATGAAAAGGTGTTGAATTTTCTCAAATTTCATTTTATGTCAGGTGGGTCTTGTCCTTTATTCCATTGCTATATTAATTGATTTAAAAACAATTATTTTATTCAGACTTTCTGTTCTGCCCCCATGTGTAGGCGGGCCATCAGAGGGAGGCAGTGTTACTTGGTACCCTCTTGTTAGGCCTGCTCAGGGATGCTGGGCTATCTTAGAAACTTTGCTGTAAGAGAAAGAAACTTTCAACTTTTTAAAACTTTGATTAGTGCATCCTCTTCTCAACATCATTCTTTTTTTAAAAAATACATATTCACAGATGGTGTGCTATAATTGGATATTGCTTTGTCAATTCTTGTTTTAAATGAATCAAGACATTTCTTTTGCTTCTCAGAGACTCCTCTACCAATGAAATTATTTGCTTTATTGCATTAGTTCCTAGTTTTCTCTATTTTGTGATTTATGTGTGACTCTCAGCAGTCTGTCACATTATTCTTTCCACTAACCATTGGTCGTGTTTCCCCTTCTGTTGGACTCCGTTAATATCCATGTTCTAGTTGTTTTCTTTGGCAAGAGAAAATGTGGAAAAGTCCTAACTTCTGATATTTTTGTTATTCTCAACTCCCTACTTATTGAGCTCTGCCAGCGTGCTGGGGGATCTTATAGGACAGATGCACATAGTCATCGCCCAAATATCTTGCAACCTGATTAAGTACCAGGCAACCAATGCAGACATGGACTCATGAATGTCCTTGAGCAAAAGTAGTTAATCGAGTGTCACAGGGAAGAGTCTATTGGCTTCTGATCACAGACCAGGTTTAAGGAAGAAAGGAGCAGTAATCTGTGCTGCTGAGTGGTGCATCCACGCATGCCCAGTCCATTCAGCCTTGTCAGTGTTTAAGGAGACAATAATCTTTCCACTCACTCTAACCTATACTTAAAGGCTCTCCATCGTACCCTGTTGTCTCATTCTTTTTTTTTTTGGTACCAAGGATTGAACCCAGGGGCACTTAACCACTGAGCCATACCTACAGCCCTTTTTTGTATTTTAATTAGAGACAAGGTGTAGCTGAGTTGCTTAGGGTGTTGCTAAATTGCTAAGGCTGGCTTTGAACTCACAATTCTCCTGACTCAGCCTCCTGAGCCATTGGGATTACTATTGTCTCATTCTTGAGAGGAAGCCTCATCAACCTATTTGCACAAAAGCTACAAGGCTCTAAACACTAGATTAAAAGTTATAGCAGCCCAGTTTCTTCCAAGCATAGCATAGGACAAGATCCATAAACAGGCTAAGACCTGGTCCCTGTCCTCAGGATCTCATGGTGAAGCTCAAGATCACATAAAAATATTTGAGTCTTCTTTGAAATGCATCTTGTTTTCCTGAACAAGTTTTTTTTTTTTTTTACTTGCTATAGCTCTTTTCCTAATCCCTATCATTCTGACTTTCTAAGGTGGGATGATATGTTTATTTAGAAAATTGTTTCACCTAGTACAATAGCGCCATCAGTCATCCTGTCCTCAAGGGACCCTCTGTACACAGAACCAGCAGTCCATGTTGGCAGAGTATTCAGAAAGGAGCATTGCCTTTCTAGAAAGGTTTGCTAACCTGGACCACAGTGGAAACCCAGCCACTCCTCTTGCAATCCCCCATCTCCAGCTCCAACAAATGAGCAGCTGCCTGACAGGCCAGTGCTTCCTCTCCCAGAGGTGACATCAACCCTTCTACTTGAGGGAGAGGGAGGGGAACACCAATAGTTTACAGGAGACTGGAACATTATTGGTCACCTAGACACACAGGACAAGTGAGGTACATTGCAATTTGACATTTCTGCTCATGCATTCAGTACAAGATTTATTTTAGGCTATCAGTCTGTGAGCCAACCTGTCTGTTCTTTATTTTCTTCATATTCTGGTCACCTTTCTGTTTCTAGTCTCATTTAGGTCAATCCTCTATGCCAGATAGCTAGGTCTCCAGTAAGGATAACTCTACTGAAAGACAAAAATTTCTAATGTTTACAGGGAACAAATGGATGCTTATGTCAAAAGTCCACATTTGAGGCTGGGTGCAGTGGTGCACGCCTGTAATCCCAGCACTTCGGGAAGCTGAAACAGGAGAATTGCGAGTTCAAAGCCAGCCTCAGCAACAGCGAGATGCTAAGCAATTCAGTGAGACTGTATCTAAATAAAACACAAAATAGGTCTGGGGGATGTGGCTTAGTAGTTGAGTACCACTGAGTTCAATCCCTGCTACCAAAAAAAAAAAATTCACATTTGAGGCTCTTCATGAATGTGAAACTTGGGTCAAAGGACCTCCACCCAAGACAAATCCTTACTCTGCAACCCTAAGTGGAGACAGAGAATTGAGGCATTGTTCCACCATAGCTACCCATGTATGATTAAGTAGTTATCAGTTGTATCCAACTTGTGTGCTCTCAGATACCACACATTCTCACTCTCATGTGCTTGCATGAGTGCCCACATGAGAACTGAAAATCCTGTTTGGGGGCGGTACCAGGGATTGAACTCAGGGGCACTCGACCACTGAGTCACATCTCCAGTCCTAATATGTGTTTTATGTAGAGACAGGGTCTCACTGAGTTGCTTTGCGCCTCGCCGTTGCTGAGGCTGGCTTTGAACCCGCGATTCTTCTGCCTCAGCCTCCCAAAGTGCTGGGATTACAGGCGTGCGCCACCCCGCCCGGCTGAGAACTGAAAATCTTAACCCCACATTTCTGAGTAAGGTTCCGTATGCATCCAGTGAATAGCAGGACCACTGATAGAAAAGGTGAATTTGACTTTTTCCCAGTAGCCTTTATTATCAACTTGCATTTGCATCCTATAGCCCCCTGCTAAAAGGACACAGTAACCAGAAGTTAAATAGTCATTTATTCTGACTTTATATTTCAGAACATTGAACTTGCTTTTGCTTCATTATGTTTTTAGGAGAAAAATAGAAGATCATCCCATAAGATAGAACAACTCATGACCTATTTAACTTGGCCCCAGCCATGCTCCATACAGAGATTTCCTATTCTAAAGAATTGTGATGGAACTCCCTGGGGAAAGAACACCCATTTTAGCTGGCATACGCCAGAATCATTGGAATCAGTTACTAAATCACAATTTCCTTAAAAAATTGGAAGGATTTCCAGATTGTGATTGTTTTCTTGGTAATTACTAGATCATACTGGTGTCTTGGAATAGGGCTACACATTTTAACTGTAAGTTTCCATAAACTGTAACTCAACTTCCCCAGCTCCTAGGGGATTTTCACTGGCCTGGACTCAGGAAGAATTTTCTTCTGAGGGATCCAAGGCTGCAGAGACCAAACATTTCCTGAAGACTTTTCTCTGCTTTCTGACCTCCACCTTCCTCCTCTCAAAGACATAAAAAGAAACTATTTCTGACCAGTGCAGGCAGCCGAGAGCACCCTGTGAGCTTTGGAGTAACAGAACAAGGGATCTGAATCCAAGATTCTTTCTTGGCTGTTATGGTGCCACTGGGTTGCCTAATGACCAGAGTGTGTTAACCCCTTGTTTTATGTCTGGGATTCTAATTACCCACTCCTGGAGCTTTTCTGAAGAATTGATTTTGTACATGGTACTTATTCATATTCCAGAAACTAACTGCCATCAAACAGGGATGATGGTTAGTTACAAAACACCGGCAACCAAAAGCACTTACCACTCTGGCGCATCCAGAGGATTTGAAACTGGTTAGTTCTGATGCCTCTCCCAGTAAGTAGCTTGTTAAAACCTGAACTGGGTGCTTTGAATTAGTAGTTTGCGGATAGAAGTTTGGGGCTTTATTAGGAGATGTCCTGGCCTGTACGGAACACACTCACCCCAGCTGGCTAGGACCAGAGAGCTGTGGGAGAGCAAGCCCTCTCTCCTTCACTGGCCATTCCTTCTATCTGCATCCCTCCAAGGTTCGGTGGGGACCTCCAAAGTAAGGTTTTCACACTTGACAAAGTTACAAATTCTTCCTCCTAATTTCTGAAGTCTTGTTTGAACTAGACTTTCACTATTGCTTCAGGGTAGGAATCTTACGTCCTCTACATCCTGGCGTCCTTATCCCCTCCCCACCTCGGGGCCTGGTTCCTGGCCAGTGGATGCTCTGTGAATATGAACTGGCGCTGGTGAGGTGATCTAGATACTGCCAAGGAAGTTCCTGGCACCTGTCACCGATTATTCAGATTCTCACCACTCTTATCTATATCACTGTCGTCGATGGATGTCTCTTGCAAAAAATAATCCCCAAGTTCAGGTTATAGGACTCCCGCCATGTCTTTCATCCCCAGGAGATACCTCCCCGTCCTTATCCCCACAAGTTTCAGGGGTTTGTCCCGCCGCTGAAACTCCCTGTTATTCTGAGCGGGTAGCTCCCGACCCCTGGAGTCAGATCCCTCGTGGGCTGGCTGACCAAAAGAGCGGAGAAAGGTGACAGCAGACAGGGCGCGCGGCCAGGGTGCCCAGCTCCGGGGGTTGCCTACAGGGTGGGGCCGCGTTCGCCGCCGTTCCCTCTCCACGCCTTCTCGGTCCCCAAAGAGGACACCCCTCCTCCCTCCGGCCTGCTCCCCACCCTCGCCGCGGCGCCGCCTCCCCCGCGCCCGCCCTTGCCCGGAGCCTCCCAGGCAGCCAGCGAGCGAGGGGAGCGCTCTGGAATGGGACTTGGAGGAGGAGGCGGCGCAGGAGACGGCGGCAGCAGCTCAGGCTCCTTGCTCGGCTCCCACGAGCGATCCCCGAGGAGAGCCTTGGCCCTCGGCGGGGTGAGGAGGTCTGCGAGGGAGACACGCAGGGCTGTTCCTCTGCCTCGCTTCGCAGGCGCCAACGGAGGTGGCTGCAGGTGAGCGCGGCGCGCGGGCGGCGGGGCTGTGCACGACCCGGCTGCCCCGGGGCGCAGGCATCTCAAGCCTAGGCTGAAGGACGCACGCGGGCGCTCTCTCCACGCCTGCGCCGCGACCCCGCGGCTCCGCTCGGCCCGGAGCGCCCCGGCTGGGCTGTAGCTTCTGACCCCTCTAGGGAGAGCGGGTCAAGGAGGCGTCACTGCCCAGACCCTACCGCCAGAGTCCCGCCACACCGGGAGGGGAGGGCTGGGCGCGCTCCCTGCGCGGGACTCACAGAGTGGTAGCAGCCCTAGAGGGCCGGGTGGGGGCGCTGTGCCCCGCAGCGGGGACACCTAGACCGGGTCTCCATGGACCTGGGGAATGGGACTTGCTGAGCGGGTATCCAGTGAAGATTCCTATTCAATTGGCAAGAAATGATTGCGATTGACCTTCCTGGTATCTCAGTGCCCGTATCATCTGGATTTCCTTCTCTTTCTCAAAGGCGGCCGGAGATCCAGCTTCCCTTATTGTGGAAGAGGGAGAAAAAAGAGAGGGCATTCTGTGGTAGTTGCTAGAAACCAGGAGGACAGTTCCAGAAGAGGACAGAAAAATGGGCAGCGTCCTTGGCAGGGCGTCCAGGACTGGGCTCACCGGAAGGTACTCTCCTTAGGGACACGCTCCCAGAGCAAACCCAATTAACGGAGTTCCAGATGGTCATAAATCAGGAAGCTGCAATGCACCCACATCAAGCACCAGCCATCAGCCTTTGGGGAATAGGGCAGTCAGGCTCCAGGGTAGGTGGTCAAGAAGAGAGACACGGGGCCAGTCCACCTGATTCAAACCCGAGCTGTGAAGCTTACAGGCTGGAATACTTGGAGGTGACTGATGCCTTAGTTTCCTCTTTCAATGGGGATGATAATTCTAAAGGACTGTGAGGATTAAAGATGTGATAAGTCCTAATAACAGTTCCAGGAGCATTATAAGATTAGGTGGTGAGCTCCATCACCTGCCTTTCCAGACAAAGCAAAATCTGTATGAGCAGTGAATTTGCCCCCTCTCTAGTTCATGAAGAAAGACTCTTGGTGGGTACATAAAGTGGCAGATAATCCACATGTATTTAACTGGCGTTTTCCACCCAGAAGTCTACTCTTGCACAGTGAAGCACAGGGCTTTACAAGGCCCTGTCAAGATACCAAGGTGGGTTTATGGCCTGAAAAGTTCCCTCTGAGTCCCTGAAACTTAGTCCCTTATATTCCTCTGAAAAGGCAGATTGCCTGTGGCTCTTCACCTTACATTTTCCTATCCATCCACACTTTTGTTCTGGCCAACAGAATCCAATCTCAGGGCCCCAGCTTGCCAGGCCTCTCTTTTCTATAATCAGGATTCTGGGGGCCTAGCTCTCAGAATCTAGACCCAGACATCCCAGAATTGTCCAGGCCTGAGCTCATAACTAAAGGTAGAGTCATAGTAGAGTTCAAACCTGAAATACCCTTAGACAATAATTAGGCCCTAAGCTTCTATCAGCTAATACCACACATCTCTGTCAGCAAAATACAGTGGAAATGAGGCCTGAGATTCGAAGAAGAGGAAAGAGATGATTGCTTCTTGAAAGATGGGGAAGGAAAAAGAGAGTCATTGGAGGGTCTGGAAAAAAAAAATCCCACTGTTTGCCTAGAAGCAGTTCTCACTGGGACCTAAGTGAGGTGGGGGCAGGGAAGGAGAAGAGAGGGAGACAGGCCCTGGTCTCAGGAAAGATAGACTGGGTGGGCAGCAACAATGGGGATGCTAAGGTCAGTGGTTCGCAGGCAAGGAGACTGCACAGACACGCTGCCCTCATGTGCAATCCTTTCCTAGAAGTCCCATCTTCTAGGGAAGCTAAGGAAGACTCCGCTGTGTAAGATACATGTGGGGGTGACTCAGGAGGATCAGGGGAAGAGGGAGGCTGAAGCTCAAGGAGAGAGAAGAGGATGTCATTACAGTTGCTAGTAAACAGTGCCAGGGAGGCCCTTCCAAGGGACCAGTTGCCACTTGGAGCTTCAGCCTGTGAGGTCATCCTTGAACCCTGCCATGTGGCTCAGCAGACAGCCACCACTGCCTGAAGGGGCTCAAAGGCAGGCCTGGGCTCAATTCCAGAGGCTTCGGCTATTATGAGTAATTGGTAATGACTATGACAGCGACTTTGACAGTGATGAGAGGTAGTGGAAGGATAGCCTAAAGCACACTGCCCTTGGCACCTGAAGGATATGGGCTCCAGTTATAGTCTTTTACAGCTATAAGGATTTGAAAAATTACTTAAGACTCCATGCCTCAGTTTCCTTATCTGTAAATAAGGAATAGAATTGTTGAGAAAATTAAACTATTTAGTACACATGAAGAGTAAATGTTCAATATTTATTGGTTTTACTTATTGTTACTACCTTGGCTTCAATTATATCATCCACCAGATGGGTGTGATACTATGTCATAAGGTATTTTAAGTGTCAATTGAAGCAGTTAACATGAATTTATCCAAGATAGTGTGTAGATATTGTAAGTGTTCAGAATGAGTTTCTTGAAACAGAAATTTTCACAGAATACCTGCACATAAAAACCAGTGGCTGAGCAGATGGATCAACTAACATTTTTGGAAAGTTTTTCTAAGAGGGTTGTCTGAGAAAACTTTGTATACTTGTGGAAAGCATGGCTCACCACCCCTTGGAATACTTGCTGCTGTTTTAGGTTACTGTATTGGTTTCTTAGGGCTGCTATAACAAAAGAGCCTAGTAGACTAAAACAAATTTATTATCTTGCACTTGGAGGTCAGAAATCTGAAATGGGGCAGCACTTAGCAGTGTATGCTTATAATCCCAGCTACTTGGAGGGCTGGGGGGCAGGAGGATTACAATTTGGAGGCCATCTCAGCAATTTAATGAGGCCCTTAGCAACTAAAGGACACTGGTTCTCAAAATGAAAAATAAAAAGGGATGGGGAAGTAGCTCAGTAGTAAAGCACTTGCCTAGCATGCATAAGGCCCTGGGTTCAGTACTTGGCGGGGGGAAGTCTGGAATGGGTCTCCTGGGGCTAAAATCAAGGTTCCAGAGGGCTGCATTTCCTCTGTAGGCTCTAGGAAAAACCTGTTCTCTTGTTTTCTGATTCCTAAAAGTTGACTGCTTTTCTTGGCTCCAGGTCCCTCCATCTTCAAAGGCAGTAATGGCATCTTCCAACATTTCTGTGTCCTTCCCTCTGTGTGCCTTTCTCTCTTCCCTTCTGTCTTTTGCTTCTGTCTCTCTCCCTGTCTCCCCTGATCCAATTTCTTTCTGTCTCCCTCCTCCTCAATATTGTTTCCCTCTTACAAAGACTCTGTGATAACATTGGGTCCACCTGGAAAAGCCCCCACTAATTTCTCCATCTCAAGATCCTTAACCGAGTCACATCTGCAAAGTCCCTTTGTGAACCTTATTCTTTGAACTCAGACCAGAAGTTGCTACTTTTTGCTTTTCTTGACTCACCTTAAATTTTGGCCCTAATCTCTCAGGACAACTATTTCCCCATCAACAGCATTTACTGACTTTTCCAGCTCAGAATTATCTACCTCTTTCTCCTCTATTTCTGGAGAAATAGAAAACATGCCCCCATACCTAGGGCAAGATCTCTGCTAAGAAAATCCCCACCTAATGATGTTTGACTTCCTGGAGATTCCCAGGCAATCTGTATTAGTTTTCTGTTGCTGCTGTAACAAGTTACCATAAGCTTAGTGGCTTAAAACTTTACAAATTTATTATCTTACAGTTCTGGAGGTCAGAATTCTTCAATGATTCTCACTGGGCTAAAATCAAGGTATTGGCAAGACTGGAGCCTTCTGGAGATTCTTGGGGAGAATCTGTTTCATTGCCTTTTCCTACTTCTAGAAGCTGCCACATCGATTGGCTTATTGCTGCTCCCATCTTTGGAGATTAACACCAGACTGAGTCCTCACACTGCCACTTCTCTGCTTTTCTCTCTTGCTCTGCTTTTAAGAATCCTTGTGATTATGTTGTATTTACATGGATAATCTAGGGTTATCTCCCTATTTTTAAGGTCATCTAATCAACAACCTGAATTCCTTTTGTCATATAGCCACACATTTACAGGTTGTGGTGGTTAGGACATGTACATCTTTGGAGGGCCATTACTCTGCCTACCTGAGAGGGCCTGAAAGGGAGTCCCAAGAAGTGACTCTCCTGCTGGGCGCGGTGGTGCACGCCTGTAATCCCAGCA
>PVHX01007335.1:18428-55723 GCA_004024805.1 Geosciurus inauris | reverse complement strand
GACAGGAGAATCATGAGTTCAAAGCCAGCCTCAGCAAGGTTGAGGCACTAAGCAACTCACTGAGACCCTGTCTCTATAAAAAACACAAGATAGGGCTGGGGATGTGGCTCAGTGGTCGAGTGCCCCTGAGTTCAATCCCTGGTACTCAAAAAAAAAAAAAAAAAAAAAAAGTGACTTGCTGGGCAGCCTTGTTTTTATTTTATTTTATTTAAAAAAAAAAATTTTTTTTTTAGTTGTAGATGGACACAATGTCTTTATTTTATTGCTTTGTATGTGGTGCTGAGGATCGAACCCAGGGCCCCATGCACGCGAGCCAAGCGCTCTACCGCTGAGCTACAGTCCCAGCCCCCAGCCTTGTTTTTATTAACCATTCCCTTCATGATACATGATACATGGTACATGATACCCCACTCAAGGGAGAACTCCTTGAAACACTCTCCAAAATCCCTGCTTCAGCTCTGATGGCTCTCTGCCTCAGTGCATGACAGGATCTGAGAATGAAGCCTGAAGTAATACTGCACACTCATTTGTTAAGCAAATTCTTTATTGAAAGAACATATTAAAAGGTACACTAACCACGGGGAATAGCTCAATGAAGCTTTACAACTCTTTATAACTGTTTCCTGGGTTTGTATCACAGAAGCCCCTCTTTTTTTTTTGGCACCAGGAATTGAACCCAGGGCGCTTTACCACTGAACAACATCCCCAGCCCTTTCTAATATTTTATTTAGAAACAGAGTCTCACTGAGTTGCTTAGGGTCTCACTAAGTTGCTGAGGCTGGCTTTGAACTCACGATCCTCCTTCCTCAGCCTCCTGAACTGTTAGGATTACAGGCATGTGCCACCGTGCCTGTACTGAACCCCTCTTGGATCCCCAATTATTGCCTATCCCCTGAAGGTACCTATTGTTCTGAATTCTGTCATCATAGATTAGTTTCACTGTTTTTTGTTAATGAGACTTTTAATTGAAGTATGTATACAGAAAAGTGCACAAATCAAGGATGCAGCTAGATTGATTTTCGAGATGTGAACACATGTGTAATCAGCAATGTGATCTATAAACAGAACAGTCCCAGTACCCAGAGTCCCCGCTAACTCCCATTTCTGTGTACTAACACCCCAAGTGTAGCCACTTTGGGGGATTTTATTTTGTAGCCCCCACTTTGGGGGATTTTATTTTATTCAGTATTATGTTTATAAATTTATCATGTTATAGCCAGATACGATGGTGCACACCTATAATCCCAGCACTTTGGGAGGCTGAGGCAGGAGAATCGCGAGTTCAAAGCCAGCCTCAGGAACAGCGAGGCGCTAAGCAACTCAGTGAGACCCTGTCTCTACATAAAACACAAAATAGAGGTGAGGATGTAGCTCAGTGGTCGAGTACCCTTGAGTTCAATCCCCAATACCAAAGAAAAATTTATCATGTTATGTATGAAGCAGTAATTCATTCTTTTTTTTTTTTTTGCTATATAATGTCCCATTGCGTATTACCACATACACTTTATTTGTTCTGTTGTTAAGTGCCATTTATGTTGTTTTCAGTCCACCATTCCCCTTTTTTGTGGTGCTAAGGGGTCCAACCTGGGACCTTGTGCATGCTAGGCAAGCACTCTACCACGGAGCTACATCCTAGCCCTTCACATTTTGAAAGTGAGTGACTACTTAGCTATACTTCAGTGATCATAAATTAAATTCATTCAGCAGAAATGAAGACATATGCTAGGCACGGTGATACACTTCTGAAATCCCAGTAGCTCGGGGGGCTGAGGCAGGAGGATTGCAGGTTTGAAGCCAGCCTCAGCAACTTAGTGAGGGTATAAGCAACCTAGTGAGCCCTGTCTCAAAATAAAAATTAAAAAGGGCTGGAGATGTGGCTTAATGGTTAAATGCCCTTGAGTTCAATCCCTGGTACAAAAAGAAAAGAAAAGAAAAAGAAATGGAGAGATATTGTGTAGAGCTACCAGTCTGCAGTGGAGAGTTAATGATGAGGACTCGTGTGTGTGTGTGTGTGTGTGTGTGTGTGTGTGTGTGTGTGTGTGGTGTTAATAGGGGAGTTGTTAATATTGTAATTTAGGGCCAGATTAAGGGACTTCAAATGCTGAGATGAGCAGTCTAGACTTGATCCCATTGGTATATGGGAGTCACTGACTGTTTTTGAGCAGGAGCATAATAAGCATGATATTGTGTTGGCAAGATGGAATTTAGCGCTGGTACCAGATGAGTTCAATAGAAGAGACTTGTAAACAGTTTATTAGGATTAGGTTCAGCTTCAAAGACCAGAAAAACAGTGCAGAAAAAGACCAGCATAACAATGGTTTAGAGGAGGAAGTTTATTTCTGTCTCAAAGTCAAGAAGGCTAGAGACAGAGAGTCTAAGGCTTGCGTTGGGTCAGGAACCCACACTGCAGTGCCTCATTGATTTTTCCAGGCAGGGCTTCCATTTCTGTGATGCCTTATGATTCAAGACGGTTGCTCTGCCTTCAGCCAGATATCCTTATTCTAGGAATGAATAAGCTAGAAAGGCCATCTGCCCACCCAATGTTAAGGACACTTTTCAGAAGCTATATGTACCATGTGTAGTAACATCCCACAAGTCAGCATTTAGTCACCTGGCAGGGAAAAGGTGGGGACTGAGACTCATGGCCCATATCTGGAACATCATGCATTCCATAGGAAAGTGGGGGTTCCTCCACTATAGAAGAAGGACAAGGGAGGAGTTGGGGGACAAATGGAAATCTGTGCTGAAGCCTTTGCAGTCTCTCTGATGTGAATATGGCCAGGTCTAGGGCCGTGACTATGGGATGGATGGAAAGGGAAGGGATGTGAGAGACATCATGGATGAAAAACCAGACAGGACTCTGCATGACAGGGTGAGAGGAAAAAAGACATGGGAGGAATTGCCACACATGCCTCAATTAGGAGGTAAGGATTTTCCAAGGCATTATTCATTAGAAGAGAGGAAATTGCCTTATATCTGAGTCCTTGCAAAGTCTTCCAAAGTACAGGGAGCTCTGTCAAGTATTTTGAACAAAGTACTGCTTGGGGAAGACATGTTAGCCAAAAATGACCTCAATCACGGTAGTTTGGGATACTTATAGAAACCAACCAACCAAAATTGGCAGAAATTTCAATTCAGATTTGGTAATTAGTCTTGAGGGTGCAACTTCATGACTGCAAGTGTTGGATAACAGTTTATCTCATACTTTTAAAGTCCTTTTAAAGAACAATATCATATATGGTCAAATTGTAGGGACCATGATGAATTTCTTTTCAGAACATATTAAAAATCTAGCTGTCCTTATGTTATATAAATGGGGACTGGTGGCCTGGGATAAAATGCTAGTGACAGCATTATATTCATTTTTTTAGATTCAAAAAATGCAGCATCTCAAAGATCTCAGAAGTGAAGATGCTCAAAAGGCATCTTTAGTGTTAGCAAGATACTAATGTTAGCAAGGCAAGTAAAGTGTTTGAGAACATTGTTTTATGAAACAAGAGAGAAAAAACTCTTGTTTTATAAATCATTTTTTAAAAAATTTTTGTTAGTTGTAGATGGACACAATATCTTTATTTTATTTATTTTTATGTGGTGCTGAGGATTGAACCCAGTGCCTCACACATGCGAGGCAAAGGCTCTACCACTGAGCTACAATCCCAGCCCCTATAAATCATTTTTAAATGACAAAACATTATGTCTAAATTAATATGTTAGTTATTTATTATTGTGTTAGTTATATAATATCAATATAATTTAATGTCTTAAATATGTGTTTGTGACTAAACTGATGTTATTATAAGTAGCTGTTTGATATTTCATCTATATTCTTTTTAAATATTTTTTTAGTTGTTAATGGACCTTTATTTTATTTCTTTATATGTGGTGCTGAGAATCAAACCCAGTGCTTCACACATGCGAGGCAAGTGCTCTACCACTGAGCTACAACCCCAGCCCTCATCTATGTTCTTTAAAAATTATAAATTCAAGTTTGCCAAGAAATTGTATGGAGATCCTCCCACCAGGAAAGTGGGAGAGGGCCTTTTATTAGGGTCATCCACCTTCAGACAAATGTAGTATGCAGAGGGTTGAGTTTTGTGCAGAAAAATAACCGATATTTTTGACATTTATTGAACTTCGATCGAATGAATATTCAACATTTATTGATTTTCTAAAAATTTTTTTACAAAATTTAGCACCTAGTATGTGGAGTACACAAAGGTGATAAGGCATAGTCCCAAGGAGCAATTCACCCTTGAGCAGGAAGACAGACACAGTAGCAAGAAAAATAAAGGAAGTGCTAGAGCAAACAACTGACTAGGATGGGTGGGAAAGTCAGTCCTTGGGAAAACTCAAGGACATTGACCAACTGGGTGACACATGACCAGAATAATTTAGTGATGACAGAATGGCATTGAGACTAACAGAATACAGACTTTGCAGGCCAAGACATCAGCATGAACAAAGGCACCCAGTGTGAAAGAATCTGAGCTCCTCAGACTCAGATGGTAAGCCTTGAGTAGACGTGGGAGCTGCAGAGATGGCCGGTGGTCAGTCATGGAGGGCCCTGAGTGGTGATGCTCTACAGTAAGGCCAAAGAAAGATTCCAGACAGGAGGGCCAGGGCCAGTAGGTGGAAGGACCAGCACAAAGAGAGCAGTCCAGAGGCTGCTGGAGAAGTCTAGGTGAAAAGGATGGGAGCACAGCCTTGGCTGAGCCATGGGAACTGTCAGGGTGCCTGGATGGGGAAGATGCGCAGAGGCAGGAAAACTAGTTTTTGCACCCATGAGTGTCGTGGGGGTGCAGAAGATGCAGGAGGCTGGCTCCAAGCTTCTGATTGGGAGGTTGGATGGATGAGCAGATGGTATTACCTTGACCATGAAAGGACTTGAGTAGAAGAAGATGAGTACATACTTGGACAGGCAGAGTTGGCAAGGAGGCCTTCACCACTGGGTAGAAGACATGCCATGTCAGGTCAACCTCAACAAGAACTGAGGTCGCATATCTAGAGCTGCCTGGAAGCCATCCTAGCAGAGATTGGCTTCCCATTTGTGCTCACATGGGAGATGGGAATTTGGCAGTAGGTGACGGGCAGGAAGGTAGGGCCTCTGACGCTTACCCAGCTCCTGTATTATGTGATTCTCTGTAAATGCATTGAGTAGTGGGATGTACACTTGGCATTGACAGAGAGGTCTGAAAGGGACAAAATTATTGAACTTGGCATCTAAAAACTTACAAATTAGGGAAATCTCTCTCCCTTTCCTTCCTTCCTTTCTCCTTCTTCTTTTAAGAAGTAAGCTGAGGGGCTGGGGCTATGGCTCAGCGGTTGAGCGCTTGCCTCGCATGCGTGAGGCACTGGGTTCGATCCTCAGCACCACATAAAATAAATAAAGATATTGTGTTCATCTACAACTAAACAAAATGTTTAAAAAAAAAAAAGAAGAAGAAGTAAGCTGACAGCCGGGTGCGGTGGCACAAGCCTGTAATCCCAGCACTTTGGGAGGCTGAGACAGGAGAATCCCAAGTTCAAAGCCAGCCTCAGCAACAGCAAGGCGCTAAGCAACTCAGTGAGACCCTGTCTCTACATAAAACACAAAATAGGGCTGGGGATGTGGCTCAGTGGTCGAGTGCCCCTGAGTTCAATCTCTAGTATCAAAAAAAAAAAAAAAAAAAAAAAAGAAGTAAGCTGACTACCAGATAGGTGGCAAGTACAGAGTCTTGGTTTTGCCAGTTAACTAGTTCTAAGGCCTTGGACTGTCCATAAATCTTAGTTTTCCATCCATAAAACTAGGGTCCCATCCACCTTGTAGAATGATTGTGGAGATCAAATGAGACGATAATTTGCAAAATGTCCAGTTCACTGCCTGGTCCACCATAGACACACAGTAAACATTAGTACCCTCCCTGCTTTCTCTTCTTGTCTGAGTAGGGCTTGGCCCCAGGAGGGTGTCTTGCCACCTTCTTCATGATACCAGGGTCTTACTGGCCTATGCCTGATTTAGGTTGAGAGACATTGCTTCCGGGTCATGCCTCTTATTTTACAACTGATTGATTAAAGCCCAGAGTGTTATGTCACCCACATGAGGTCACACAGTGTCCGAAGCCAGGCCTCTCATCTCAAGGCCCACAGCACATAGTGTTGGCTCTGGTGGGTTTCTACCCGCCTGTTGAGTCACAAGTGATGCTTAGAAGAAGTCATAGCTGAGACAGTCAGAACAATCTCCTCTCTCTTCCTCCAGCTCCGTGGTAAAGAGAAATGAAAAGACTTATTGTTCCATCGAGGGGAGAAAAATTGTGAAACAAAAGTCATAGCCTTTGTATTATTTTAAAATATTCTTTCCATGCGCCCAAAATGCTTCATGGAATCTGTTCACATTGAATTAACCTCTATTTCTCAGAACAACAATTCTTCTCATATGCTTATCTTTGAAAGGAACTGTTCTCAAACACTATTCTATTTTCCCGTTAGAGATGGCTCCTGTACTTCAAACGCTGACAGCTGTGAATGCCCAGTGGAGACAACCTTTGAGATGGGTGCATGCACTGGCTTATTTTTCTCTTGTTTCCCTGCCATTATATTTTTAAGGAAAACTTATCTTATCTGATAAGAATATTACCATATTGGTTTTATGTTAGCATCCTTTTTTTTGGTACCAGGGATTGAACTCAGCATTAAACCACTGAGCCACATCCCCAGCCCTTTTTATATTTTATTTAGAGACAGAATCTTGCTGAGTTGCTCAGGACCTTGCTAAGTTGCCAAGGCTGGCTTTGAATGTGAGATCCTCCTGCCTCAGCCTCCAGAGCTGCTGGGATTACATGTCTGTGCCACCACACCTGGTGTTAGTATCCTTCTATACCATAAAATTCATCAATTTTAAGTGTACAGTTTCATGGGTTTGGACAAATGCATAGTTCCACCATGATCATGATGTAAATATTTCCATCTCCTCCGAAATGTTTCTCACATCTGATCCCTTTTTTGCATTCCTCTCTTTTGGTTGAAACCACTGACCTGCCTTTTGTCATGTAGTTTTGCCCTTGATTAATGTTATATAAATAGAATCATTCAGTATGTAGTCTTTTTGTGTCTGGCTGCTTTCACTCAGCATAATTGTTTTGAGATTCATCCAGTAGATCATTCCTTTAATTGCTGTGAAGGATTCCATTATGTGGATATGCCTTACTTTGTTGACCTGTTGATGGACTTTTGGGTTGTTTTCAGTTTTTAGATTTTACAAATAAAGCTTCTGTGAGCTTCTGAGTACAAGTCTTTGTGTGAATGTGTTGTCTTATCTTTTGGGTAAATACCTAGGATCAGTATTGCTGGTAGGGAATAAAACATCTGGTTTGCCTAAGACTTAGTATTTCTCAGGGTGTGGGAACTTTCAGTGCTAAAAGCACGGTTAGTCCTGGGTGAACAGGGATAGTCAGTTACCCTGTGTCATTTGGCAAGGTTATGTTTAACTTTAAAAGAAGTTGTTGGATTCTTTTTTGCTATTCTATTGGATTTTTTGTGGCAACTTATTGTGGTTTTAATTTTTTTTTTCTAATGACTAAGAGTCTCAAACATCTTTTCATAGGTTTGTTATCCAAATGTCTTCTTTGGCTGGGTACAGTGGCATACACCTATAATCCTAGTGGATGGGTGGGCTGAAGCAGGAGAATCACGAGTTCAAACTCAGCCTCAGCAACTTAGCAAGGCCCTAAGCAACTTAGTGAGACCCTATCTTAAAATAAAAAACAGGCTAGGGGTGTGGCTCAGTGGTTAAGAGCCCCTGGGTTTAATACTTGATTCCAAAAACAACAAACAAACCCACAAATATCTTCTTGGGTGAGAGGACTCTTCAAATCTTTTTCACCTTTTTAAGTGGGTTGTATTTTTTCTTTTTCAGTTATAAGAGTCTACACAGTTTGGATATAAATAATTTATCACATACATGTTTTACAAATATTTTCTACCAGTTTGTGGCTTGCCATGCCACTGCATTGTGAAAAAAAAAAAGTATTAAATGTCTTTCAGGTAAAATATATATTTTAAAGTCATGAATTTTGTGTCATTGTTTTAGTATAAGAATATTCATAAGTAAGCATAAAAGTTTATTTAATGAACATGAAATGGCTTGATATGACAAACAACAATATATACTTCCTATTAATTGGCTTGCATGCAGAATGATGTGATGATGATGATAATAATAATAAGAAATAGTTAACAGTTATTCCACACATACTATATATCAGGCACTGGCTTAAGTGATACACACACACACACACACACACACACACACACACACTCACACACATATTTGTATATGCTCATATATAGATATATCTAAATTTTTTAAAGAAGTTCTATTGTTATCCCCAATTTAAAGATGAGAAAACTGAAGCAGAGAGATATAAATCACCTGCTCAGGTTAGACACCCAGTATTTGGTTGTTTACTTTTAGCTCCCTATCCTCCACTCCTTTTCAGTGCCTTTTGGTGAACAAGTATAACTAGGGATTGCAAACATTCTTAAAATTCACAGTAAACACAACCTGGAGCAAGGAGGAGCAATAATTGTGAAAGTGACTTTAAAAGTACAGCTAGCTGGGCATGGTGGCACACACCTGTAATCCCAGCACTTTGGGAGGCTGAGACAGGAGAATCGCGAGTTCAAAGCCAGCCTCAACAACGGCGAGGTGCTAAGCAACTCAGTGAGACCCTGTCTCTACATAAAACACAAAATAGGGCTGGGGATGTGGTTCAGTGGTTGAGTGCCCCTGAGTTCAATCCCCAGTACCAAAAAAAAAAAAAAAGTACATCTGTGTTGGGAAGGAAGAGTGCCTTGAGAGCATGTTGGATACATTTTGGATGAGCAAACATGGACTATGTATTTGCTTCATTAAAGGAAAGGGAGAGGCATTTAAATAATAAGTCACATATTAATGATGTCACACACTTACAGTGTCATATAAAATCAGGTCACAAATGCCAGGGAAATTTAAAAGTAAATAATAGATTTAATCCGGGCACTTTGGGAGGCTGAGACAGGAGAATCAGGAGTTCAAAGCCAGCTTCGCAATGGCGAGGCGTTAAGCAACTCAGTGAGACCCTGTCTCTACATAAAACTCAAAATAGGGCTGGGGATGTGGCTCAGTGGTTGAGTACCCCTGAGTTTAATAATAATAATAATAATAATAATAATAATAATAATAATAATAATAAATAAAAATAATAGGTTTAAGATCAGAGAAAGAGGCAGAATATTCTAAATTTTCTTTCTTTTCTCAAAGCCTCAGAGTTAAGAGATCCATCCAGTTGGCAGAGTGTAAGTTGTTTGGGGGGGTGGGGAAGTGGGGGGAGTTACATGTAAGGAGTTCTGGTTTCACCCTCAATGAGGCATGTGATTGTGAGCGAATTACTTTTCAGACTTACTGTAAGAATTAAATCACTTAGTACTTTTAAAGCACTTGGGCTGGTGCCTACCACATAGTAAGTGCTGAATAAACATTCACTATTTTTAATATAATGTAAATGCATAGTAAAAAGTGAGCTGCCTTCATATAGCAAGTGTGAAAAATGGTGGGACTTTGAGAGTCAACAGACCATTACCAGGTCAGTTCCTGAAAGCAACTGGCTGAACAGCTAACTGAAATATTCAGTACTTTTTGTTAAGTTTTGGGAACTGGTCTTTGTCCCACCCCTATCTCTGACAGTGAAACAGCTATGGCCTTTTATGAATTTCTCTCGGGGATTTGACTTTCATCTACTTGAGTTTTCTGCTGATCAGTGCATTGGCAAACTGGCCTGCTAACCCTGGGCTTGAGTCTTGGCTCTGACCCTTGCTGTGTGTGACCTTGGGAAAGCTATTTAATCTCCCTGAGTCTTATGGGGATTTGGGGTGAATATTATTTATTTGAGTGTGTTAATAATGTGAAGTATTTAGAATAGTGCCTGGCATGGACGCAGTCTAGTGCAGAGTCCAAGCCCTTAATCACTGCGTCATGCTCCCTCTTAATAAATGTGTGTGGGAGGCAGGGAGGCTGGGAGGCCTGTTGGCTATGTGATGCTACGTTTTTGTCAGCTACATGTGCATTTCTTGGAAAATTTATGTATATTAATTGTGCCATCTGCTATTAATCTACTGAAGGATATTGTTAATTAGAATTTTCCATTGTTTTCCAATCTAAGATACAGAATATGCCCATGACTGATTGATAACAAATTTAATTGATTGAAAATCCTTCAGGATAGGTTCTTTTTTCCCTCTTCCAGTTTTCCATTTCATCTTTTGGTGACCTAAGCAACCAAAAATTATCACCGTGCATGCTCTGCTCAGAGTATTCAAAAAGAACCTACCAATGCAGGGCACAGTGGCACACGCCTGTAATCCCAGCACTTTGGGAGGCTAAGACAGGAGAATCGTGAGTTCAAAGCCAGCCTCAGCAACAGCGAGGCACTAAGCAACTCAGTGAGACCCTGTCTCTACATAAAACACAAAAGAGGGCTGGGGATGTGGCTCAGTGGTCGAGTGCCCCTGAGTTCAATCCCTGGTACCAAAAAAAGATAAAGAAGAAAAAAAAAAAACCTACCAATGAGGGTTACTCAGGTGCTAAACCACCAAACACTCAAATGGCATTTTGAATGCAAGTGGTGTGTTTGGGACCTGAAAGGGCAGGGTGGTAGGTTTGTAGCACCCAGAGTTCAGGAACACCCAGAAATCTCACACACCGCTCTCTCATGTTATATGTCACAGCCTTGCCCTTCTTCCTCCTCTTGAAAATGGAATCGATGCTGGTGGGCTGCCTGCTGCTGCTCCTGGGACAGAGCTTCTTCCTCTCCTCTGCGGCCAGAGAGCGCCCACATCCTAGGTCCCTCTCCAGAGGCAGACACGCTCGGACCCACCCCCAGACGGCCCTCCTGGGTGAGTGACAGAACCACAGGTTGAGGGAGGACCCTAGGCCAGGGATGGGGTTTCTGGAACTTTTCTGTTCCTGGGTCCTCTCTTGCCTGTGCTGGAGAAGGGGGATCTCAGCAGTGTTGAATGCAGCCAGGTTGTGGTAGCAGGTTTTCAAAATATAATTAAACCTCTTTAAAGTCTTCAGTTTAAGCCGGGCGTGGTGGCGCACATCCGTAATCCCTGCACTTTGGGAGGCTAAGACAGGAGAATCGCAAGTTCAAAGCCAGCCTCAGCAACGGCGAGGCACTAAGCAACTCAGTAAGACCCTGTCTCTACATAAAACACAAAATAGGCCTGGGGATGTGGCTCAGTGGTCAAGTGCCCCTGACTTCAATCCCTGGTACCAAAAAAACAAAAACAAAAACAAAAAAAAAACCAAACAACAATAACAAAAAGTCTTCAGTTTAATCCGAGGCTCATAGCTTTTCTCTAATACACAAGGCAAGATTTTTCACTGGAAAAGTCCTTATTGGACTTATCTGGACAACAATGTCATGAGAAATTTTTGTATTAGACTTGTCCAGATTAATCTGTCAATGATGCTTCCGTTCATGGTAGCATAGGGAAAAGCAGGCACAGAGGAGAGGTGGGCTTATGAGCTAAATCCAGACATTTAGAACGAAGACTATCAGGGCTTGATTATTCCCTCCCAGTGAACATGTTTTCTTCAGGAAAAAGGAAATGTCCTGAAATGCACAGAACATAAATTGGCTGGTCTCAACCTTGGGGCCAGGATGCCCAGGTTATAGAGGTAATAGTCAGGTTGGCCAATGGAAAGAACTGGTTTTGGTATAGACCTGGGTCCAAGTCCTGCCTCTGTTACTTCTCAGGTGTGCATCATTGGGACATGTAACTTTTCTCAGGCTCAGTTTTCTCATCTACAAAATGGGACCTTGAATGCTAACCTTGGAACATTTTTGTGAAGAGTGAATTAGGGAATATATGTAAATTGTAAGCATGCAGCAAATGATAGCTTTATCACAGCTTTTAATCCATGAAGATCTTTGAAGCTGTACTTTACATACATGTACTATACAGCTTCTTGGCCAGTCATTAGAGTCAGACCCCTCTGAAGGATACTTAGGGAACTGCCCAGTAAACTGGTAGCCTCAGCATCCAAAATTACAATCAGGGAGTAAAGAGATCAAAGGGCCTTATTCTGAGAGGTCAGAATCTTTACTCACACTAACTGAATAATGACCCCAGTGAAACAAGGTTCTCCATGTCTCCCATCTGGTGAGTTGTCCCTCTTCAAAAGTGATATAAACATAATACTTCTGCACATGTGAAAAGGACTGAGGGATGTTTATCACACTGATTAAAGGGTCTTTTAAAAGGAAATTTCAAGCCAGGTACACTGGCACACGACTGTAATCCCAGCGATTTGGGAGACCGAGGCAGGAGGATTGCAAGTTGGAGGCTAACCTCAGCAATTTAGGGAGGCCCTATTGAGACTCTGTTTCAAAATTAACACTAAAAAAGGCCAGGGATGTGACTCAGTGGTAAGGCAGCCCTGGGCTCAATCCCCATTACCAAAAATAAAAAAAAAAAAAAAAAAAGAAAATTTCAATATGATAAGTAGATATATATCATATGTATATATGATATATGTATGTATATATATGAAAATGTTGATGGATTCCTAAACCCAGTAAAAACCCAGTAGTGATTGCACCGTTGCATTACTTTTCTTTTTTTAATATTTATTTTTTAGTTGTAGGTGGACACAATAGCTTTATTTTATTTTTATGTGGTGCTGAGGATCGAACCCAGTGCCTCCCGCGTGCTAGGCGAGCATGCTACCACTGCGCCATAACCCCAGCCCCCGTTGCATTTCTTACGGGGCTGCTCTCTGGATCTCTCTGTCTCACACATGCGCATGCGCGCACACACATGTGGTAACCGCTTGGCTTCTCTAATGTGGTAACCGCTTGGCTTCTGAGATAGGAAGTAGAAGCCTGTTTTGCCGAAGGCATAGATCCCCACATCTAGCACTGCCTCCTCTTTTTCACTTTTCTGGGGAACGTGTCAAGGATAGTGAGGAGGATTTCACAGGTAATTTGCTTGTACATGTGTCTCTGAAAGTTTAACAGAGTAGAATTATTTCTTAGGCAGAATTATTTCTTAGGTTAATTTTTTGGTTTTTAAAACTTTCTATTTATGCTTAATTTCAAATCAGAGTCTTTTTTAAATTTTTTTTTTTTTAGTTGTCAATGGACTTTTATTTTATTTATTTATATGTTGTGCTGAGAATCGAACCCAGGGACTCACACATGTTAGGCAAGCGCTCTACTACTGAGCCACAACCCCAGCCCCTCAAACCAGAGTCTTAGTAACAACTTGAGCCAACTTAAAAACACACAAAAACACATGTGTCTATCCACCAATCCTGCGATCACCCAGCAGCCTGTGGGATCTGTCCATGTGGGCTTCTTTTACCTCATTCATTCATCTGGAATTTCTGTTTTGTGCCAGGCATGGGATTGGCGTGGGGTGCAGGCTTTAAGATTAATAGCTGCCACTAGGAAGTACACAATGTTGTGGAGGAGACAGGCATCTAAAAAGATCATTGATTTGGTGGAATCATGTGCAGGAGTAGAGACATATCCAAGTTGCAGGTCCACTCTGCCTGCTGAGGCTGCTCAATATAAGGAAGGGACTCTCTGGCTTTTTGATGTTAGGATCCTTCCTTGTATACTCGAAAATTATTGAGGATCCCAAAGAGCTTTTTTTTTTTCTTTGCTCCTGAGGATTGAATCCAGGGGCGCTTAACCACTGAGCCACATCCCCAGCCCTTTTTATTTCTTTATTTGAGACAAGATCTCACTAAGTTGCTTAGGGCCTTGCTGTATTTCTGAGTCTGGCCTCAAACTTATGATTCTCCTGCTTCACCCTCCCAAGCTACTCAAAGAGCTTTGTGTGGGTTTATATCTATCAAGATTTACTAGATCAGAAATTAAAATGGAGAACTTCAAAAATATTCATTAATTAATTTAAGAATAACAATAATAAATATTATTATTATTGCATGCTAACATGAATTATTTGTATTAAAACTATATTTTCTCAGTAATAAAGAAATCAGTGAGAAGAGTGACCCTGTCTTTCTTTCTTTTTTTTTTTTGGTACTGGGGATTGAACTCAGGGGCACTCGACCACTGAGCCACATCCCTAGCCCTGCTTTTTTGTGTTTTATGTAGAGACAGGGTCTCACTGAGTTGCTTAGTGCCTCGCTGTTGCTGAGGCTGGCTTTGAACTCGTGATTCTCCTGTCAGCCTCCCAAGGAGCTGGGATTACAGGCGTGCGCCACCACGCCTGGCAAGTGGCCCTGCCTTATAGTTTTGTAACTCTATATCATGTCTGGCTTAATAAAAGACACCTGGATTCTTATTTCTCATCCATTCAATCTGTCATGAAATATTGTTTTGGTTGGACTATAGAAAAATATATGATTTCACTCAGATATGATTTCCCTCAGTTGTAAAAAGGAGGAGCATTTTTAAAAGCCTTGTCATTTACTTGTGGATATTCTGTCTTGATACTATGCTAAACTTGACAATGGTTTCTTGGAATTGATTGCAATGTGGAATCTAAAACTTTTTGTCCCTGTATACTCATGAGTAAGAGTATAAAGGCAAACATTAATGTTATCGTCAAAGTAGTATGACCTGTGGGTCCTCTGAAAGGATTATAGGGACACCTAGAGGTCCCCAAACCATACTTTGAAAATGATTGGCTTAAGGGAATTGGTCCTTTGTAAGCAAAAGCCTTTTTTAAAAAGTTGGTGCATTATAATTATACTTAATAATGGGATTTACTGTGGCATTTTCGTACATGCCATAACATAATTTGGTCAATCTTATTCCTCTGCAGAAGGAATCATTCCTCTTCAGTGTCATAGCCATGTAGAGCCTGCAGGGATGAGCAGGCAACAGAAGGGTGAGGATGGAGCACGGAGGTAGAACTAGACATGGCCCTGGGGATGCTGGGCCATCTGTAGGACAGCGGGTCTGAGCTAGAGATAAGCCTGGAAGAGTCAGGAACTGGCTATTTAGGACATCTGAGGCCCCACAAATACCTTGAATCTCATTTTGCAAGAGTGGGAGCCCCAGGGGTTACTTATAGCCAACAACAATCATGATCACTTAGATTCTGCACCCATGGTACCCTTGGGACAGAATTAACCTTTCTGTTCCTTGGCAAAGGGCAGTATCTAACTAGCCCATCTAACCAGAAAATGCTACCAGAGCAATGCTCTCAGGACAGCAGGAGAATGAACAAGCACATTCTCCAGCCCAAAGTCCCTTCCAGGTGAGGGCACTGGCAGGTGGAGTTGAGTCAGCAGGCTATGTTGTTTCCAGAACCCTTGGGATTCTTCCTTGCTTGCCCCATCTTTGGGAGTGGCACACATGTCCCCTTCCAAGCTCCTCCCTAAACCCTTCCAGGGGATGCCAACTGCAAGACATGTGGTCCTACCAGTAATTACTGCCTGTGTTATTTGTGCACATTTTATTCTCTTTGTTACATCACTGTCATTGGGGGTGGACCCGTTGCCAGGGCAACCACTGGGACATATCAGCCTTTTTGGAAAACAGTTTTCCTTCCTCAAACATCCACTGTGTTCTTAACTCCCCTCATTCCTAAGACCGAGAGTGCACAGACCACTCTGTCCTGCCAGCTTGCTCTCCTGGTTGTCTCTCTTACCAGGTCTTATTGATAGGCGCATTCTTTCCTAAATTAACCATCTCACTGGTTTTATTTCTATGAACTTTGAGGCCTTTTCCTTTCCCTATAATAGAGTCCCCCTTGGATCAATTCCACCCAGTCAGAATTCATGTTTTGTGTTGTATGAGAGCACTTTGTGGCAATACGGCAGTAGATCTGAGAAATGGGTGGCAAAGATTTAAAAGGTTCTGGCCCCACAGCCCGGTCAGGGGATGGTGACCATCCCCCCCACCCCCCATACACACACATGGACACACAGCCAGGAAAAATTCCAGAGGTGTTCAGGGTAAAGGCAACAGAATTCAGTGAAATTTTTTCTTTTCTTTTTTTTTTTTTTTTAATGTTTTTTTAGTTGTTGATGGACACAATGTCTTTATTTTATTGCTTTGTATGTGATTCTGAGGATCGAACCCAGGGCCTCACGCATGCGAGGCAAGCGCTCTACCACTGAGCTACAATCCCAGCCCAAATTTTTTCATAATTGTTAATTCATTACTTTAAAATGAGGCTAATGAAGAAAATCTAAGAATTTACATTTACAGCCCCCAGTACTGCTTTTTGGAAATCACAGTACATCATGAAACACTTGTTTCCATTTATGCATACATCTGTCATTAAATCTGACACCAAAATATTAGTAAAATTGTGATACATTGCATTTGAGGCTTTGATGTGCTCTTTGAAATCTCATAAATTAGCAACCATAATGGGAAGAGTTAGCTGGTTGGAGAATTTCAACCATTCTGCTTGGTGGCCAGTGCAGTTTTTCACTTAGCTTGGACATTATTTATGAACATTTTCAAGCACTGGCTGCTGGCAAAGGATTTCCAGATTTCCTATATTCTAAAATAATATCCCTAATTAAGATTTATTGGCACCCTCAGTGAGGTGGGAAAGCAGATGGAGAAGCCCTCAGTCTCTGGCTCTGCTACCAGCCTTACGTCCCCTGAAGCCACTTTTTCATGATTAGAACTTTTTCCTTCTTCCCTGAGCTTTCCAGGGCCTTTTAAAATCTCTTTCTACCACCAGGAGTATCCTGCCTCAGCCAAGACCCATCCCTGGCTCGGATCAAGTCAAAGACTGTCTTAGGCCTCCGGCCAGGCCAGACCATCAGCAGCCCCCACATGTTGCCAGTCTTTTGTCCCAGTGTCCACCCTGTCTACTTTCCCCTGCAAGGGTCATAATGGTACCTACCTCAGAGAGATTTTTCGTCTTGTTATTTTTGTGCTTGCCTTATTTTAATTACTCGGCTGTAAATCCCTTGAAGATGGGACTATATTTTATTTTCCATAGCACCAATGGAGGGCAGCTCTGCTGTGAGCAGGGATGTTATCTCATTTTAATCCAACAGGAGAAATACTGCAAGGTGGTTATTGTTAGATCTCACACTCGAACTGGGAAGCTGAGGCTTAGAGAGAGGAAGCGATTTGTCAAACTCATAAAGGATTCTGTAAAGCTAGACAGAAGAGATGGCCAGCCTTTTATGGGAAGAATGGATGGCTTGGGAGTGAAGAAAAAGGCACCTTGTACTCTTTTTTTTTTTTTTTTTTTTTTTTGGTACTGGGGATTGAACTCAGGGGCACTCGACCACTGAGCCACATCCCCAGCCCTATTTTGTGTTTTATGTAGAGACAGGGCCTCACTGAGTTGCTTAGCACCTCGCCGTTGCTGAGGCTGGCTTTGAACTCGCGATTCTCCTGTCTCAGCCTCCCTAAGTGCTGGGATTACAGGCTTGAGCCACCGCACCCAGCTCACCTTGTACTCTTGAGTGTACTGATTTCAGCTCCTCCTTGACCAGGAGTTTTTGTGCAGCCCCTGAAATGACTCAGTATTTGAAGTTTGTTTTGGTCAGCTTTTTCGCCGCTGTGACTTAAAGACCCAACCAGAACAATTGTAGGGGAGGAAAAGTTTATTTGAGGACTCACAGTTTCAGAGGTCATAGTCCATAGAAGGCGGGCTCCATTCCTTGGGGCTCCAAGTGAGGCTGAATATCATGGAGGAAGAGTGTGGCAGAGGGTAACAGCTCACATGGTGATCAGAGAGCAGAGAGGGAGACCTCACACTCCCCAGATATAAAACTTATACCCCATAGCCATGCCCCCAATGACTGGAGGTTCTATTGACCTCCAGTCCTGACTTTGGTCCTACCCACATAGCTTAGTATTTATTGAATATTTGAATGAAAGCCAAATACAGATGGCTGGTTTTTGTTCTCATTTGGATGATTCTAATTTTTTTTTTCATACTAAGGAGTGAACCTAGAGGAGCTTTACTACTGAACCATATCTCCAGTGGCCCCTCCCCCCTTTTTTTACTTTTATTTTGAGATAGGACTTTGCTAAGTTGCTGAGGCTAAACCTGAACTTGAAGTCCTCCTGCCTCAGCCTCCTGAGTGGCTAGGATTATAGGTGTGTGCCACTGTACTCAAAATGTTTCTAGGTTTTTGGAGTTTTTTTGCATATATGTTTTTTAGTTGTAGATGGACAAATACCTTTATTTTATTTGTTTATTTTTATGTGATGCTGAGGTTTGAACCCAGTGCCTCACATGTGCTAGGCAAGCACTCTACCACAATTCCAGCCCTGAATCTAGTTTTGATTTGACTTCTTAGCAAAAGGCCTGGGCAAATTGTTTTCTTCTCTAGGACTCAGTTTTTCTTTCTTTGGAAGAAGGAGGTTGAAGTCAGAGACTCCTTTGGTCTCTTCTAGGTAGTCCTATGGTGCTACCACTAATTCCCCTGCCTTCTGTGAGGATGCCTGAGGCAATCCTCAGCTTACTTTCATTCTCTCCAGATAGGACAGCTAAGGTAGTCCCCATATTCTGGAGGACAAGGAGGGAGAAATATTGAGACAGAGGTGGTGGGGTGGTAGGACCAGGCAGTGGAACTGTTAAGTCTTCAACTCACTGCTCATCAGAAGCTCCTGGAAGGCTTTTTAGAGCACAAATTATTTGGCCTCTTGCTGAGAGGATCTGATTCAGCAGGTCTGGGTTGGGGCTCAAGAAGCTGCATTTCGGCGGGTGTGGTGGCACATGCCTGTAATCCCAGTGGCTTGGGAGGCTGAGGCAGGAGGATCACGAGTTCAAAGCCAGGCTCAGCAATGGCAAGGTGCTAAGCACCTCAGTGAGACCCTGTCTCTAAATAAAATACAAAATAAGGCTGGGGATGTGGCTCTGTGGTTGAGTACCCCTGAGTTCAATCCCTGGTACCTGCCCCAAAATAAAAGAAGCTGCATTTCTGGGGACTTCATTTTGAGAACCATTACAAAAGAGAAATCTAGGAGGTAGGATGGGAATGGGAAGGCGGAAAGGATCTTAGGAGGAGATGCAGCGGAGTGTGAGCCAGGAAGACAATTCGAGATGAATAACATCTGCAACGAGAGTTGCAGCTGGAGAATGAACTAACTGGAGGCTGGGCCCACCCTTCTGAAACTTTGAAAATAAACTGCTAGCATTTTCCTAACCAGAGAGAGTTGGCAAAAGGTGAATCCCTAGCCTGGACAGGGAGCCAGCCTCTTACAGCACAGCCGGTCACAAGGGACATCTTCAGAATCAAGTGGTTGGCCTGTGTCTTTATTGTCAGAATTGATTATAAAAATGAAGGTTGAGGGGCTGGGGCTGTGGCTCAGTGGTAGAGCTCTTGCCTAGCACACGGAGGCACTGGGTTTGATCCTCAGCACCACATAAACATAAACAAATAAAATAAAGGTATAAAAAATAAAAAAAAATTATTTAAAAAATGAAGATTGATGCATAGAGTTTATGCAATTGCTTTAAATATAGCAAAGACTTTTGAAGTAAAATCCCCTCTTTCTTTCATGCCCACCTACTGTTCTTCCTCTGCAGCAGAATTGCAGCAGGAGATGGGAACTTGGGGACCCAATGGCTGGACTGTCGTGGCTGCAAATCAGCAGTTTGTTCCCCATCAAATGCATTTTTCATGCTTATGCTCTGTTTAATGTATAAGCCGACCTGTTATCATTCATTTTTATAAACTCTATGAATTCTTCATTTCTATCTTGTGATTAATGCTGGCAGAATCCAAAAAAAGCAGTTTCTGACTTTCAATAAGCCACACAGTTAAAAGCTTTCCTAGCCAATGAATAAATAGCTTGATTTTTTTTCTCCTACAGATTCTCTTTCTTATCCCGTTTCTCTTCTTATAAAACTTTCTTCATCTCCTTCCTTTTCTATCACCTGCATCTCTTCCTCTTACATTTCTCCCTCCTTTCCTCATTTTCTTCCTCAGTTTCAAGATGTTCTAGCTTCAACTCGCCTAAGTGTGTTGTACCTGCAGTGTATGTATGTGTATATGTCACTCTTAATGGGTGACAGAGCCACTTTTCATTTCTATTATTTGTTGGCTGGTTCTGTGGGGACAAGGCATACAACCTTGCCCCTCAGGAGTCAACCATGTCCCTAGTCTCCCTAATTGGTGATAATAATGGTAATGATGGCTGCCTTTATTTTTTTTTTTAAATCTATCACCTGTCTGGCACTATGCTACGCAGGTCACACTTCACTCAGTAGAGTACTGTTATCTCCATTTTACAAATGAAGGAACTGAGACTTAGAGAAGTTAAAAGTCTCATTCACGGTCATGCAACTTGCTGAGTAGCCAGAGGTAGAATTCTAGAAGTCAGCTTGCTGCTTCCTCTGCTCAAACTCTTTTCTACACCTCTGCCTACTCTGTTTCATACACCTGAATTGGACTTGTCTTTCAGGTCTCAGTAGAAGCATTTCTAATGTTTTAGGTTGGGATTCAGTACCCAGTATTGTATTCCCCAACATGCCTTATGCCCCTGTCGCTGCATTAGCCTGTGCAGTGGTGATTGCCTACTTAATCGCCTGTGCAGCTCATCATTGTATTGGCAGCACTTAGCAATAAGTCTGGCACACAGCAGACATTTGATAAATACTGATAGATGATAGATGCAGTAAACAAACTAACAGAGGAGCAAAGAGGAACTTATCTAGAGAGAAGCTGCCAGGCTGGTGAGAGTCTCCAAAGTCAGGGCATGTGGAAAATAATTGAAAGCACTAAGGATGTTTAGCTTGAAAAACAGAAGACATAGGGTCTCTGAAGGTTGTGTAATGAAGAGTTTAGAATTGTTAAGACCTTTAGGAGGAAGGGCAGGACAAAACACCTTTGCTTTCAAGGAAAACAATTTTGCTTCTATATGAAACTGTGTAGCTACTGAATCAGCCCACAAAGGAAATGAATCCTTCTTCATGCATCAGAGATATTGAACACCTCTAATCTGCAAACCTTCATTTTTCAGGATTCTGTGGAGGTATCTACAGAATTAGGGAAGGAACTGGAAGATAAGAACTTTTCTCCTTGCTTAAAAAAGAAAAGCTACATTTTTGCATTTCAAGAAAAATCTGCACTGAGAGTTTTTTGTTTGTTTTCTTTTTGGGGTACTGGGGATTGAGCTCAGGGGCACTTGACCACTGAGGCACATCTCCAGCCCTATTTTGTGTTTTATGTAGAGACAGGGTCTCACTGAATTGCCTAGTGCCTTATTGGTGCTGAGGTTGGCTTTGAACTCATGATCCTCTTGCCTCAGCCTCCTGAGCTGCTGGGATTACAGGTATGCACCACCGTGCCCGGCAAAGCCCAAATTTCCTCTTCTTATAAGGACACCAGTCACATTAAATTAGGGTCCACCGTAATGACCTCATTTTAACTTTTTAACCTTTTAAAGACTTTTAAAGACCCTATCTCTGAATATGGTTACATTCTAATGTGTTGGGTGTTAGGATTTCAGCACAGGAATTTAGTGGGGTGCAGTTCAGTTCCAAGCAGGTCACTTTGCTTCCTCCTTTCATGTCTGTGGGACAATATGCCATCTTCTGATATGTCCTTAAATTGCCTGGTTTTCCTTTGATTCGCTTTATATTCCCATTTCAGGGTAATATAATGGTCACTGACAGAACAGGGAAGTATTTTCAAAGACTTGAGCCATGTCATGTATTTGAGTCATTAAAGGTCCAACAAGCACCCTAGCTAGGATGCACAGCCAGCATCCTTGGGCTGCAGATGGGAGAGGAGTGCAATCTAGCTAGGGTGTGGAATCAATCCACATGAGGTTTTCCAAAAGCTAGGAATTAGAACCACTAGCTCGGAAAAATCTTCCAATATATCCAGGGGAGGCCAATTTGTAGACAAAGATGAAAGGGGGACAGTGTGTATGTTTTGGCTGCTCCAATGATGATGGGGCTGAGGAAGGAGGAGGGACAAGTTCTCATAAGCCCACAGCCAGTCAGTAAGTTAAAGCATCAAAGAGGAAGCTAGAAAGCCAGATGTGCCAACAGCTGAGGCACGAGAAGAGTCTATAGCAAATAAGATGAGTGTATGCTGGACCACCAGGGCTCAGAGCCAGGAGGGACCTGAGGCACGAGGGATTATGTGCAGTGTGGGGCATTGGGTAATGAGCAGCGTGGAGGATGAACCCAGAGGGCTGGACCATGAAATAAACTGCAGAGGAATCCCACCCAGAGGGCTCAGATCTGGCAAAGGCTGTGAGGAGCTGTTTTCCATCCCCAGTTCCTAATTCCCACCCTGACACCAGGGCTTGTGCCAGCCTGAACCACCCCTTCGTTGAATAAATATGTATGTGGGAACCCCCTTATTCCAAGGGCTGAATTAAAGCCAGTGAAAGATGAAGAGCCCTTAAATCTCTCTCTCTTTTTTTAGCTTTTTTTCCCCCTCCTAGGGCTGAGGACCGAACTCAGGGCCTTGCGCATATTAGGCAAGTGTTCTGCCACTGAGCTAAATCTCCAACCCGCAAAACCCTCAAATCTTTGGGACTCGATGGGATTACCTTTCACCTGTATGTATCCAAATGTTGGTGCCCCTGTGGCTGTCCCATGTGATTGTCCCACCCACTAAATGAAGCATCTCTTCACTCTCTTCTACCACTCAAACTTGGTTTGATCTCCAAAATGAGGAAGAATAGAAATCCATCAATTTTTTTCTTTTTTTTTTCCCCCTTGATATCAGGGATTGAACTCAGAGGCGCTTAACCACTGAGCCACATCCCCAGCCCTTTTTTGTATATTATTTAGAGACAGGGTCTCACTGAGTTGCTTAGGGCCTCACAACTCAGGCTGGCCTTGAACTCGAGATCCTCCTGCCTCAGCCTCTGGAGCCACTGGGATTACAGGTGTGTGCCACTGTGTCAAATCTGTCAATTTGACATAGCTTCTTTTCTGTACCAGTATGGCTTAGTTCTAATACACTATTTCTTTGTTTCGTGATTTGCCTAGTGTTATCATTCACTCACTTAATTTAAAAAAAATTTTTTTAGTTGTCGATGGACCTTTATTCACTCATTTATTTATATGTGTTGCTGAGGGTCGAACCCAGTGCCTCACACATGCGAGGCAAGCGCTCTACTACTGAGCCACAATCCCAGCCCCACTCACTTATTGATTCAACAAATACTCCCTGAGTACCTGTTGTGTGCAAGGCATTGTTCCGGGTGCCAAGGGTCCTGCAAGGTCATGCCAGGGCAACCTTTGGCTCACTACCTGTCATGTTAGGGTTTGGTATAAATATCACAGAATAGTCTTTTGGGGAAAATTTTGCCCAGTATCAGAGAAGTCCTTAATGAGCTGGTGAACTCGGAAAACCATTTGGGGTTGATGGTTTCTGTAAGGGTGTATATTTGATAACTAATTTAATTTCTTTAAAAACCATCAGTCTATTTGACTTTTCTATTTCTTTTTGAGTCTATTTTGGTAATTGGTATTTTCCTTAAAAATTGTCTCATTTATCTGCGTTTTCAAATCTGTTGGTGTAAATCGCAGTCCATAACAGCTATATTTTTTACTGTTACTGGGGATTGAACAACCCAGGGCTGCTCTACAACTGAGCTACATCAGCTAGCCAGTTCTTTTTATTTTTTACTTTGAGAGAGGCTCTTGCTAAGTTGCTGAGGCTGTCATTGAACTTGTAATCTTCCTGCCTCAGCTTCCCAAGTTGCTGGGATTCCCAGTGTGTGCCAATGCACCCAGATAACCTGCATTTTAATAGGTGATATAGTATTATTTAACAAAAAGTGCCTAGTGTTTTGTTCCCATAGATTACAAAACTCTGAGCAAAAAGTCTGAAGAAACATTAAGTCCTGGAGGATGGATGTGTGTTGGGGGAAAGATAAGTCTCTGTGGATTCCAGGATTTCCTGGATAATTCCTGGCATTTATTAAAAACTGCAGCTTTCAAAGCACCTGTTGCCTATCTTATCTTTCTCATCCTCATGAAGTCCTTGAGAGGTAGATTTTATAATGATCTCTGTTTTATAGATAAGAAAAATCTGATAAGAGATGTTAATTTACCTATAACATATAAATGAAACCACAAGTCACTCCTAGAACACATCATTTTAATGACAACAAAGTTCAGAGATCATTTAGCTGAGAGATTCTTAACCTGAGACTCACAGATCCCCAGAGAGCCCTTGATAGACTTCAGTGGTCCATAATTTGGATGGGGAAAAAAATTACATAATTTTCACTAATCTCTAAATGCATTTTAATATTCCTTCTATTAGATTGTTAGCAACAAATTTCAGGGGTGTTAGCATTGAACCACTAGTAAAGATCACACATGTTTTCAAGGCACATTACAGCTATCAGAGATAATGCAGAACTTCAAAATTATGCTAGTTAGTAGACTTACCTCTTTTCATTTTCTTTTTTCTTCTTTTTTTGATACTGAGGATTAAATTTAGAGGTGCTTTACCACTGAGCCACTCTACAGGACTTTTTATTGTTATTTTTTATTTTGATATAAGTTCTCACTAAGTTGCTGAGGGCCTCACTCAGTTGCCCAGGATAGCCTTGAACTTGGTGAACCTCTTGCCTCAGCCTCCCAAGTTGCTGGGATTATAGGCATGAGCCACCATGCCCAGTTTAGAAGACATAGCTCTTAATCTTATTATGTTATTGTTAAAAATATATATATTACTATATCCCAAATTTCCTTTTTTCAATATTTTGATTACTATAGCTTAAATAATTGGCCTCCTTTCTAATCCTTTGCATCTGTTTACTTCTTTGGTCATTTATTGTGGTAAGATATGCATAACATAAAATTGATTGCTTTAACATTTACAAGTGTATGTCCAAAGATGTTAAGTACATCCACAGTGTTGTACAACCATCATCCCTGTCTATTTTCCAGAACTTTTTCATCATCCCAAACTGAAATTTTATATCTGTTAAGCAACGGCTCCCCATTTCCCCACCCTTTCCCCCAGTAACTTCTATTCTACTTTGTCTCTATGAATTTGCCTTTCTTATAAATGGAATTGTATAACATTTGCCTTTAATGCTTTTTTCATTTAGCATAATGTTTTCAGGGTTTATCCATGTTGTAGCATGTACCATAATTTCATTCTTTTTATGGATGAATAATATTTTATTGTATATACATGAAACATTTTGTTCATCCATTCATCTAATCTGGGGACACTTGGGTTGCTTTCAGTGTCCAGCTGTCATGAATAATGCTGCTATGAAAATGGCATACAAGTATCTGTTTGAGTCCTTGCTTTCAATTCCTTTGGATATATACCAAGGTAAGGAATTTCTGGGAAATGTGGCGATTCTATGTTTAACTTTTTGAGGAACTACTAAACTTTTTTTTATAGTGACTGTACCATTTTACATCCTTTTTTGGGGGATGGGGATAACTGAGGATTGAGCTCAGAGGCACTTAATCACTGAGCCACATCCCCATCCCTTTTTGTATTTTTTAAAATAATGTTACTGTATTTTTTATACCTTTATTTGCTTATATTTTATGTGGTGCTGAGGATTGAACCGAGTGCCTCGTGTATGCTAGGCAAGTGCTCTACTGCTGAGCCACAACCCAGCCCCCTTTTTTGTATTTTATTTAGAGACAGTCTCAGTTGTTTAGCGCCTCACTGTTGCTGAGACTGGCTTTGAACTCTAGATCCTCCTACCTCAGCCTCCTGAGCTGCTGGGATTATAAAGATGGGCCAGGCAGCTGGCTCCATTTTACATTCTTTTTTTTTTTTTTTTTGGTACCAGGGATTGAACTCAGGGTGCTTAACCACTGAGTCACATCTCCAGTCCTTTTTTATATTTTATTTAGAGACAGGGTCTTGCGGAGTTGCTTAGGGCCTTGCTCAGTTGCTGAGGCTGGCTTTGAACTTTCAATCCTCCTGCCTCAGCCTCCCAAGCCATGGGGATTATAGGTGTGCACCACTGCGCCCAGCTCCCATTTCACATTCTTGCTAGCAATGCACATGGGTTCCAGTTTCTCCACATCTTCACCAATACTTGTTTTTTTGTTTTTGGTTGTTTTGTTTTGTTTTTCATTTTAAAAAATAATAGCCACCCTAGTGGGTGTTGCATGTTTTCTTAGGCTTTTTTTTTTTTTTTTTGGTACTGGAGATTGAACTCAGGGGTACTCAACCACTGAACCACATACCCAGCCCTATTTTGTGTTTTATGTAGAGACAGGGTCTCACTGAGTTGCTTAGCGCCTCGCCATTGCTGAGGCTGGCTTTTGTATTTTAGGTATTTTAAAACTTTATTCTGAGAAGGTGTCATGGGATTTACCAGACTGCAATGGGGGCCCCTGCTACAAATAAATGTTAGGAAGCTAGAATGAAGTAGCCAGAGCTCAGAGATGTTGTTTCCTGTCCAAGGTGAAGTGATGGTCTAGCAGCAACCCAGGGCTTAGACAAAGTCTCCCAGGTCCCCAGGATCCCCTCTTATCACATGGTCTCTTTTCATGTGAATGATCCATCGCAGCCAGTGGCAAACCCTAGTCAGGAGTGGAGCAAAGCCATCCATCTAGGTGAGGCCAGCACTAGATACAGATGAGGTGGACACTGTCCCTGTTTGCAAGCTGCTGCCACATAAAATGCCACATACAACCACAACAGCTAAATCACTCAACAAATTTTACTGAGTGTCTTGTGTGCAGATCAAACTCTGTGTTCCGTTGCAGTGCCTGGAGGACATCCCCTTAAATATACTCAACTGGCAACTTGGTTTACAGGTTTAAAGTTCAGCAGGCAGACATAGCCCTGTATTCATTTCATGTAAATACAGAATGCTGTCCTGAACTGCTCTTTCTCAGTGGAGATCCTTCCCTTCCATAGGGTTAGCCACTGATGCCTTCCTCTCTTCCGAGAGCCTCGTTACCCTATTTGCTCACTGAGCTTTCAGTCAGTCCTGGCTCTTTCCATACCTACCACCACACTGGTTAGCTTGGTTTATAAAATGACCGTGGCTAACTTTGACAAGCTTGAATTCTGACTCTTTACTGTGTGACCATGAGTAAGTAGTTTAACCACTCTGAACCCCCCATAATTTCATTTGTAAAATGGGGATGATAATGGGACCTCTCTCCCCGAGTAGTGATGAGGATGCAATGAGAGAATGCATATAAAGGGCCTGGCACAGAGACAGCACTCACCAAATGCTATTGCTGTTATTAAAAAAGAAAAAAAAAACTTGATAAGTTGCAAAGTAATGTTAATGAATCTCATTGTACTGTGTGATTATTAAAACTAGGAATTAGGCCATGTCATCTCTGAATCAAAGCATCTGGCATAGTAGCCTCTCAGTAAATGTGCACCAAAGGAATGAAGGAATGAAGAGATGGCATGTATTGATAATTGATAATGTTAGTATTTTTCAAATTTAAATATCTATTTGAGTATGTGCTGATTTAAATATAAAATAGCAAGGGTCCCCCCCCCCCAATATTAAATAAAATACCAGTCTTGGAATCAGTTCTTTGTGGAATTGATTATAGGAGCCATTCACTCTGTTTCCGAGTTTGATGTTTTAGATCCACATATAGGTGAGATGGTGTGGTGCTGTATCTATTCTTCTGTGTGGTTCTTACTTTGCTTAGAGCACTGTGGAGCTGAGGGGCTTTACATCAAGTGAGTGAGGAGACCTTACCGAGATGACCTTTCTTCACACACCAGAAGATGGTGATGGGCCAAGTTTCTGGAAGCAGTTTCCAGGCTGCAGGACCAGCAGGGGGGAGCAGGCCTGAAAGATTAGTCTAGTAGGGAGGTCTGTGTGGCTCTCGCAGTGAATGAGTGGCCATGGTAAGAGATGGGACCAGAGCAGGAATAAGGGGACTGTGGGGGCCACCATAACAACTGAATTTTTCTGAGAGAGATGGGAGTCATTGGAGGTTTATGCAAAGGAATGACATGATTTCTTGGGATCAGTCTGTAGAGGACAAAGGGAAACACTGGCTAGCAGGTGGATGCTGTTACCAGGTGAGGGATGATGGAGTTGAGTGATCTCTGGAGTGTGATGGAGAACCTTGCCCCTGGTGCTTGAACAGTACCAGGTTGCTTGGGATTTATGGATACAGCCTGCCGAGTATTCTAGTTACAACTGGGGAACATTAACATATATAAAGTTCTGCAAGCTGTGCTCTGCATAGCTCTCTGTGTTGTTTCTTGTCTCCTGTAGACTTGTATGAATTCTAGAGTCAGCTCCTTGGATTCAAGTCCTGGCTCCACCACTTACTGTGTGACCTTAGGCAAATTGCTCTAACCTCTCAGAACTTCAGTTTCCCACCTGTGAAATGGGGACACTAGGTTGTCATGAGGAATACTGAGTTAGTGCATGTGCAGCATTTAGCATTCAGGTGATATATATTCATTGCTCAATAAATATTAGCTATTGTTATAAATATGAATATAGCCATTTTTTTTCGGTACTGGAGATTGAACTCAGGGGCACTCGAACACTGAGCCACCTCCCCAGCCCTATTTTATGCTTTTTTGTTTAAATGTAAAGACAGGGTCTCACTGAGTTGCTTAGCGCCTTGCCTCGCCATTGCTGAGGCTGGTTTTGAACTCGCGATTCTCCTGTCTCAGCCTCCCTAAGTGCTGGGATTACAGGCTTGCGCCACTGTGCCCGGCGAATACAGCCATTTGTAAAGTTCGAGAAACATCTCTATTGAACTTATTTAGAATCATACATACCAAGCTGAAAAAGAACATGACACATTTAATCCAATTCTCTCATCTTATAGGCGAAACTAATGAAAACTAGAGATAAAAAAAATCATATAACTAAAAATAAAAAAAAAGTTATGTGGACAATGTCACCTAGCTGGTGGCAGAGTGAGGATCAAAATGCATGTATCTAACTCTCGTTCTGAATGTCTCTTCCAAACTTTGCTCCCAGAGGACCCTTAATAAATGTTAAAGTTTAGATGTGGTGTCCCCCAAAAGCTCACATGTGAGACAAGGCTAGAAGGTTCAGAGGAGAAATGATTGGGTTGTGAGAGTCTTAACCCAATCAGTGAATTAATCCCCGGATAGTGGTTAACTGAGAGGTAACTGAAGTGGTAGAATGTGGCTGGAGGAGGTGGGAATTGGGGGCGTGGCTATGGGGTATTTAGAGTATTTGTATTTGGCAAGTAGAGATCTCTCTCTGCTCTCTGATCATCATGTGGGCTGCTTCCCTCCGCCATACTCTTCCACCATGATGGAGCTGAGACCTCTGAGCCCTTAAATCAACTTTTCCTCCTTTACATTTGTTCTGGTCGGGTCCTTTAGCCACAGCAGCGAGAAAGCTGACTAAAACAATGCATACCATGTGGGAATAATAACAATAACAAATGATTATTTAACTCCTATTTTGTGTCAGGCACCATTCTAAGTACTTTACATATATTCTCTCATTTAATCTTCGTGAAAACCTTATGAGGCAGGTGCAATTATTGTCCCTCTTGTGGAAAATGAAGGAAACTGAAGGCTACAGAGAACAAGTGACTTGCCCAGGGCAGAAAATTTGTGGCCTGGGGGACATGCGGCAGGCTGGGAGTAGGGAGCTGTACCACCATAACCCAGCATGACCTGCCTTCTCCATTTGTAGAACAGGGAAAATGAATCCAATCTTTAAGGTCCCTTTTCAGCTTTAAAACTTGCAAATCCTAAGTGCTTTACAATTCCTGAGTATTGAAGAAATACCATTTCAGCTCATTAACTTGCTATCTTATTAACTAATCTTCAACTTAATGATCAGTTGCAAGAAAGGCTTTTTGTGGAACAGCCTAGAAACCAAAGTCGCCAGGGCTGTGGGAATTCCTGAAATGTTGTTCCTGGCTTCCATGGCAACCCTAGCATTGGGCGTCAAGCTTAATGCAACTATGGCAGCTGGAGCGGAGCGTTTGCTCAAGCACCAAGTGATGAGGGAACAAATAGCTGGCTCAGTCATTCTCCTTTTGTATGATCTACTGTCCCAGTGTGTTTAAGGAGTCAAAACCAAAGCCAAGTTAAGCAAGGATGGAGGAAATGAAGCATTGTGTCAAAGTGGAGAGAGGACAAGTTTCAAATAAATTGGGGTTTGAGTACAAGCTAGACACCCAGGGGAGTCACTGTAGAGAATGGGGTGGGCATAGGTAGGCATGCAGGGGATCAGAGGAAGGTTGGCCCTGCTTTCACAAGGCTTAGGGGGATGAGGTCTTCCAGTGAGATTCATGAAGAGGACTGAGTTGTTTTTCTGCTCCTGTTTGTCAGGCAGACTCACTCTGGCGTGGGATAACAAAGAGCAGAAGTTCCACTCCTGAAGACAAACAAGTTTTCTTGAAATTCTCTCTTGTACCTTTGCAAGTAGTTTGTACCTAGGGAGATGCTAGTTTACACCTGATACTAGACTGAGGACCTGGATGGGAGGGAATACCAGTGTAGTGTGGTAGGAACAGGCAAGCCTGGAGATGGCCAGGTATGGACAAGATTGGAGTCAAGACTGAGTCAGGAGCCACTGGAATCTGCTCCAAAGGAGGCTGATTTTTTTTAATGGATCTTCTATTTTATTTATTTTTATGCAGTGCTGAGTATTGAACCCAGGGCCCCACACATGCCAGGCAAGCACTCTACTACTGAGCCACAACTCCAGCCTGAGGAAGCTGATTTAAAACTCTCACAGCTCCCCATTGGCTCCTTAATGAAATCTAAGCTTACATAGGAGGCACCTGTAGCCCTCCCCACACAACTCTGTCATCCCCATCTTGTCCCTTAGGATCCAGTGTGCCACACTGGTTGCAGCCACCCATGCCCTTGTGCGTCCCACTTTGATCTGGCCTGTAGTTTACTATTCATGAGGCCCTCTGCCTGAAGTGCCCAACTAAGACTGGCTAATGCCTGCTCATCCTATCGTAATAAAATATTGCAATATAATACTCCTACTTTGGGGTTGGTAACTGCTCTGAACTTTGGTTGATCAAACCTTTCGTGAGTCTGTCTTCTCTACCAGGCAGTAGACTCCTCCCTGTGTGACTGGTTCTCATACTGTATTCCCAGCCCCTGGCACAAAGAGGGAGAATTCTGTACTGTTTGTTCAATGCAACTAAGTGGAACGATGAGAGAAATATCTCCAAAGACATACTTTGCCTTTGCTAGTACAGGGGTGCAGAAACTTCTGCTCCTCTGTGTAACCTGCCTCTGTGCACACCTGCACCCCCTTCCTGCAGGGAAAGGACACCAAGACTCTGCATCCAGTAAGGTGGGACCCCTCCCCCATTCCTGCACAGGCCTCTCTACTCTGCTTCTGGGTTCCATTTGCTGAACTCTCAGAAAGCAGATGAGGCAATTGCTCAATTTATTAAGTTAAAACACTCCTGTGGGTTAAATGCCAATTTGCTTTTGAAAACCTGCCTACTCTGTTTTTTACTTTGCAGAGAGCAGAAGTCCCCTAATTGTTTCCTAGTGCCTTCTGTGCCATTTCTTTTTAGGGGATGGTGTTTGTGCATGTACGTGTATTGCAACTTAAATATATATCATTTCTCAATTTGAGAAAGAGAGATGGTAAAGGGGTTTGGTTAGAGATACTAAACTTTCTGGTGTGTATTCAGCTAGCTTATATATTTTTTAGAAGATTCTAAAACAATTGGCTATTTCAGAGCTCATTTATACTTCTCTTTATTGCTTCAGTGAAAGCCTGTTTGTGTAGCAAACTCTGAGAGAGGACGCAAGGTGCATTTTTAGGCTTGAGCAAACTGCTTTACCTGGTAAGGAAATTCAGTTCATTGGAAACTATTTTCTCCAGGGCTAAACTGGGGCAGTCTTCTCTTTGGCTTTCTTATAAAGAAAATTCTGGAGGATTCTGGAAACCACAGTTGTTGAGCCTCATACGATGCCTTTTCTTTCAGCTCATGTAAAAGTTACTAGAGGAGACTGGTGTGATGTGGCATGTTTTTCCTTTTTTTTTTCTTTTTTTTCTTTTTCCATTTTGCTGGCTTATTGGTGCACACTCCGAGGGCCTTGGAGGGAATTTCAGTCAGGAGGGACAACTGAAATTTGAACTGGTGTCAACCCTGGATCCCTCAGGGCCCCTCTGGCCCATGTCTCTGTTTTATGGAGCTTCATTGCTACTCAAAGAATGTGGGCCCATTTCTGAGGACCTTCATAAAACAATAACAAAAACCATCGATGATGTTGCCAAGTGTATTTTGCATAGAAACTTCCTATGCGTATCTCCATGACCAAGAAAGTCCATCTGGTGGGATATCTCCTGACAAGCTCATCTCTCTGCACCAGCTCTTGTTGGTAATAGCTGGTTCAAGCGCACACAGAGCAAACTTGGCAATTCTGAAATCTCAACTTTTGTCTGTGAACTTGGATTCCACTTGTGGGTGTCAGGAAGAACAATACAGGTTGTCATTCAGACCACTTCTCAGGTGTTTTTGGAAGCACTTGGGCTGTGGCACCTTAATGCCATTCACAGGTCATTGGAACAAAGGGTCTGTGATAGAAAACACCCTGAGCATAGAGAAGATAATGGGGTGTCTGGCAGAACGGGGAGCCTGGCTACCACAACTTCCCCTTCCCCAGCTATCTTCTTCCTTTTCTTTCCTCCAACCAGCCTTGGAAGCAGGGTGTATATGGGGATGACCATGGAAATCACCTCCATCTAGATGTATATTACTACTTTTATCCTCAGCATTTGGTCAAGAGCAGAGTGTATTTGCTGTGTATCTGTGTTGGGTCATGCCCCCTCACCCGGAAGTACTATCTCTAGTGACTGTTCTTTGTGATGTAGGGTTAGACTGTTCTCGTTAAGCATATATTATGTATATTGAATAATAATTCATCTCACCCTGCCTTCCTCTGCAATCACCTGTATACTTGTTTCAGTGATTCCTTGGACTGAGCCTCCCGAGGCCAAGGGCTGTGTCTTTTAAATGTCAACACCCTCACATCACCAAGCGTTGTATTCTGTCCATAGCGCCTTCAGTTTATTACCTTCTATGTGCCAGGTATCCATGAAACAAAGATGAATTAGACCCAGTTGAGACTTTATCTGGTTTGGTAGGGCTTATAGGCCACCATATGTATATGTGGGGTGACATAACTATACAGTAAGACACTGTACTCACTGTCATTACTACCAAGTGAATAGCAGGCATTTGGGGGCTCTTGAAGGTGCCACAGGTGAATCTCTGGGGCCTGAGGCCCAGTGATCCCTCCCGGGGCACTGGCCTGGGGCAGAGGGTAAAGTGGGGACATTTGCCCTTGGTAGAGTGTGTCTTGAGGTACACTTGATCTTTTGGATCTCATTCCAGTCCTAGATACCAATAAATGTGTTGTCTGATAACTGGGAGGTAAGAAGGCTCTTTTCGTGAACATTGCTCTATTGAAAAGAAATTCTTCTAGCTAGGTCACCTACTACAGAGCAAAGGCTAAAAATGGAGGTGTTGGAATCAGACTGACTTGGGTTCTTTTTTTTAAATATACATATATTTTTAGTTGTAGATGGACACAATACATTTATTTATGTGGTGCTGAGGATAGGACCCAGTGTGTCACATGTGCTAGGCAAGCATTCTACTACTGAGTCACAATCCCAGCCCCCTAACTTGGGTTTTAAGTTCCTTTCCCATCATCTTCCATCAGCCTCATGACCATGGACTTTCTCTTTAACCTAAATCTCAGATTTCTCATCTGTAATTGCAGGATAATAATGGTGTCTAATTTCTTTATTATCTGAACCTAACTGGATACCAGACATATCTTTCATGCACATGATCCAACCATGGAACAGAATGTTCACATTGGGAGACATGAGGAATTCCAGGATTTGGGTCATCATATTTCCAAGGCCATTCCTGGTTATGAGGAGAGGTTGCTGACACACAAGAATGGGGCACCCTGCCACTGTCTTCTCTTTTAGACTCCTGGCAGGTGGCCTTTCAGATTCACATGTCCCTAGGGACAGAGTTCTCAGATTTGTTATGCCTAAGAAACACCTGGAGCAGTTACCAGAGCGGACTTTTCACCCCTCACGCCCAGGGATTCTAATTCACTGGGTCTAGGGTGCTGGCCAGGATTCCACATTTTACATTAGTACACCAGGTGTTTCTGGTTTATTAAGGATCCCTGGCATAATCTATTATTGATTGTACCTCCAGTGATCCACTTTGTCAGTCTATCCCAGCTCATGGAGGGCTAGCTGCAACTTCCCTCTTCCCTGCCTCCCCCAGCCCCTCATGCCTACGTGTACAAAAGGAATAAGCAAAGACCCAGATTAGGGTCACTAGGTACCTGGTACTATGCTGGGTACTAGGGATTCATAGAAGACATGACATGTAGCTAGGTAGCTTCATGCATGAGATACTGGGGGAGATGCTCAGCAGAGATGGATAGCAGGTACAGAGGGCTCAGATGAGAGTCATTTAGGTCAGTGGAGGTTCACTGGGAAAGGTCTTCAAGATATGTAAACACAGGGCTAAGTCTTAAACTGAAAAGGCAGCTGAGGGCATCCTGAGCAGAGAGGATGGAGTGCAGGGAGCTACAGTCAGGCAGTTGGGCATTGGGGGGTAGGAGACAGAGGGCAGGGAGGCTGGACTAGTCAAGGAAGCTAATGAGTTCCTGAGTTCATCCTCCCCTGAACATCAGTGACCTTGCTGATAGTGGCTTTGGTGAAACAGTTTCCTGAGTCTTATTTGTCCTGGGAACTTACAGCTGCCAGATCGAATCCAATGATACTCATCAAAATAGTCATTGACAGGAAAGTTCTGATATGAAGGCAGGAAGACTAAGACCTATTTTGTCAAGAGAGTCTCTTTCTCCTGGGCCAGGAGGGCCATTGATGAGATGGTTGGGGCATTGAGATTGGGAGGGGTCTAATGACATGTTTAGAAAATGTCGACCTGGATGTCACTGCTTTCTTTCCATAACCCCTCCAGTCTGTGGGTGGTGGGAATCCTGTGGATAAACTTTGAGTCTAAAGCCAGTATTGATTGAAGTGTCTTCTGCCAGTGCTGGGGCGAGGGGTGTGAGGAGCTACATTCAGCCTTGGACTGGCCATCCTGGCTCCTGATTTTATCTTGTGTCCAGCTACCAATCCAGATGTTTCCCTCCCTGAGGTTTATATAGTTGATTTTTGAGCCGTGCTTGCAATGCTTGCCATTTATACCGATTAGATTTCATCTTGTTAGTTTTGACTCATTATTCCAGCTCTCAGAAATGCTTTCTGGTTCTGATTCTATTATTCGGTCTATTAATGATTCCTCTGAGCCTTGTACATAGAGAGAAGCACAAGTGCCTACCCTAGAATTTGGAAAAACATTTGGAAAGTGTTACTGAGTAGGAAACGATTTGCTAATAAGTCCAAGATATATCCTAGACTCATTAAGTAGTTCAGGGTGTCTCCCTAATATAATATAACCAAGTTTTCAGGATATTCCCCAGTGGTTCTTTTGGAAGATGTGAACAGAGCATGAGCTGATTCAAAGAAAGCCACAGCTCATCAACTCATTGTACAGTGTATGGTGTGATGTAATGCAGCAGCTGGTGACTGACTAATAAGGGAATTGGAGAGGGAAGAATTGATTATGAGCTTTCCAGGCCTGGCTGAAGTCCATGGCACCCTAATCAAGTACCCTAAATCCAGGGGAATTGCAGCTCAGGTGGCACTGAGGACAAAAAAAATCAAAGATGGTCCAAATTACCTCTGAAATATCCTTTAAATCATTTATAAGCCCTGACAGCTGGTTACAACTAGCACATGGTAACAGAACCACATGGAGGGGTGAGGTCAGGGGGACAGCAGTGTGGGGGTCATGGTCCGACCCGAACCAGTGGGCCGAAGAGGTACCCCCATATTCACCTAGCAGTGGAAGTCAGGAAGAGTTGGAGCCGACTGGCCACCCGTTCCCAGCCCTCCGCCGCAGGACAATCAGACACGCCTGGGAGACCGGTCAGAGCAGGCACTCGTTTATTTGCGGAACAAGCATTCAACTTATAGGGTCATTGGGCCAATCAGAGACAATGCACGTAGCCAGCAGCTGTCCATGTGGCAAGGCACACAAGCCCCCTGAATTCCGTCCATGAGCTGATCATGTTTGCGGAACCAACAGTAAGCCAATCATATTATCCTTCCTTCTTCTGTGCCCTCCACGCCCACATACTTTCACAGCAGCTAGTCGCTATCAGATAGCTAGCAACGCTATCAGTCGTTACTGTCTGAGTTAGCTCCCCACAAGCAGCAGGGTCCATAGCTCAAGCATCTGTGGACACATGTTCATACCACAATAGTGGGTAGGATTGCAGTGCTGTTACATGGTGGTCTTTGCTCTCGGCCTGTCTGTCTCTCCATCTATCTTTGACAAGCCCATACATGCATCCAAGTCAAATGCTCATAAGGTACCATTTCCCCTTATTTCAGGTTCTTGTAATAGAGGATCCATTCTGCTTTCACAGTTCAAGAACATTTCCTTGCAATGTTTCTGTTTCTCTGATCCTCTGCCCACCTAGCAGCCCTCTATCATAAACGTGGTTTTTTCTGGAAGCTCATGTACAGACTGTTGACATGGCCAGTCTTATCTGCCTGCCCTTCTTATATCTCATTGAAGGAGTAAGTTAGCACTTATTATCTCAGATGTATGATTAGCTAATTTACTTGTATTTGGTTTCTTAGAAATGGATAAAATAGAATACTTTAAACTTTGTTATAGAATATTAGATTGTAAAACAAGTTGGCAAAATATAAAGAATGAAATTATGACATTTGCTGGTAAATGTATGCAACTGGAGACTATCCTACTAATTGAAATAAGCCAATCCCCAAAAACCAAAGGCTGAATGTTTTCTCTGATATGTGGATACTAACACACAAAAAGGGGGTGGGGGGAGAATAGAAGTTCGTTGGATTAGACAAAGGGGAATGAAGGGAAGGGAGGGGGGATACACAACCAGTGTAACTCCATATCATGTACAACCACAAGAATGGGAGGTTATACTCCATGTACATATAATATGTCAAATTACACTCTACTGTAATGTATATATAAAAACAACAAATAATTTTTTTTGGTACCAGGGATTGAATTCAGGGGTACTCGACCACTGAGCCACATCCCCAGCCCTAGTTTGTGTTTTTTGTAGAGATAGGGTCTCACTGAGTTGCTTAGTGCCTCACCGTTGCTGAGGCTGGCTTTGAACTCGCGATTCTCCTGTCTCAGCCTCCCAAAGTGCTGGAATTACAGGCGTGCACCATTGTGCCTGGCCAAATAAAAAAATTTTTTTTAAAGTTTGGCAATATGAGCCGAGTGCAGTGGCACATGCCTGTAATCCCAGCACTTTGGGAGGCTGAGACAGGAGAATC